>JBBPBX010001517.1:40969-54688 GCA_038048925.1 Garcialebias charrua | reverse complement strand
ACATGTGCTTAGGTAGCTATTACATTTAGACCAAAGCATGTCTAAGAAATTTTATTAAGACCCCAGGAAACAATGTCAACTCATAAAGAAGGGGCTAATTATGGTTTCTTTACTACATTTTGGTCCTTTCATTCAGTTTGGAATAAGGTTGAGAAATGTGGCAAAATATGTATTTTAGATGTTATTTTCTGTTTTAACCTACCGTATGTCAATCTTGGTACCAAGATAGAATATAAAACAATCATCACTGTGGTATTGTGTATGAATTGTGAATTAGTTATGTGCTTTTCAGATACAGTTGTATTCACAGTTTGTTTCGACATCATTAGATGAGAAAGAAATTAGCTTTTTCATCTCTAATGTGTTCCAGGTAGCTTGCAATCAGGAAGATACAATGAAATCTAACATGTAAATAGTCTTGTTTAAATGCTTTACATTGTTTCATTCATAACTTCTAAGCCATTGTTTTGAATGCTTTCCTGTGGTTTTTACTTTTCAGTTTCAAATACATTTCTGGCAAACTAATCTGAGCACATCCCTTTAGGCTTCAAGAAGCTGTAATGGACTTGTCTACATTGTAGTTATCCCCCAGCGGAGCGATAATGTTTTTGCTCATGCACGTGTGTGGATGTGTTTATTTGTCTGTACCGTTAAAGCATTTCATAAATCTCAGAACAGATTTCAATAAAACTTTTACAAACTAATCATTTTATAAGCATCTTCAGCTGATTCCCTTTTGAAGTCCGCCCAATTCAAGACGGCCACCATAGCCAATTGAGCAAAAAACACAGAACTGGCTTTACAACTCTGTCAACTTTAAATGTATGAAGTTAATATTTGGAGTGTTTAACATACTACCCTTGGGTCAAAATGGTCTGTATTAGGACTGAGGCCACGTGAGTTATTTTGACCCCAGGGCAACAGGAGAGTTATTAGCATAGACAGATCAAACTAAACTTACACAGAAAAGGTCAAAACTCAGCCAGTTTTACATATATTGAGTTAAGGCTCTAGTATACTCGTGCGGACCTTTTCTTACGCAGACTCGACGCGCATTGTCTGCAGAGGGTTGAGACTTCATACTCGAGCATCCACCATGAGCGGCTGCAGTCAGCTCTGCAGGCAAGGGGCGTTTACCTTCGGGACAAATTGAATTAACTGATTGGTCACTTGCTGACACGCCTACTGGATTGATTGACAGGTCACACACAAAAAAAAACTAAAACGAGAGCTGGCATCCCCAGCCACAGCGGAGTTCTGTGTTGTTAAAAAAGTTCTAAAAAAAAGAAAAAAAAAAGACAACTGGGAGCACTGGCTCTGCAACCCACACATCAGACCAGCCCACAAGAAAATCTCCAGACCCTCCTGCAGCAAGACTGGACCTGATTTTAAGTTGCTCGTGACAAATTTAAGAAAAGGCCATTAAACCAGATCAGGGATGAAGAAGGGAAATTTAATACATTGGTGTCACATACAAAACAGCCCGTCGCCGGGCAGTTTATTGTCCGACACCGAGTATGCGTACGCAGTCGTAAAAATTGCGCTTTGCACAGAAATGTGTCCGCTTCGACTCTAATCCGGTACGTGCGGACCTCCGTGGACTGACGTAAGCCTGAGTATACTGGAGGCTTTAGTGAGGTAGTAACTCATGGTCATCTTTAACACAGATTCCAAGCTCTAACAGATCATGTAAAGAAATTCAATCTTTTTTTTCATTCAACCTTTATTTAGGCAGGTGTATCCCATTGAGCCTCGAGGACTCATTTACAAGAGAGACCTGGCTACAAACAAAGAATGATGACAACAGCAACAGTAGATTTTCTTTGGACAATCAACAATAGACAATCATAAGATTCCAACAGATTCTTAAAGCCTCACATTAGATTGTGTGTAATGTTAATTTCAAAGTTTGGCCAAAATTGCTTCAACTGTTATTTATCAAATAATGAACAAAGCCTACAATTCTGCTCTAAATAGTAGCTGCATTCTTTCACAGAATGCCAGATGAAACAATGACAGTAAATGAACAGACTTATCAACAATTGGAAAATTTGTTCCTAAACCCCAATCAACATAGAGACAGAAAACAAATGTCCTAATTTAAACACATCGGAAACTTTCCAGGCCTACACATTGGTATATAAAGTCTGTTACATTTGCAACCCCATTAGAAGATGCACAATGTCAGCAACCACATGCTCCCATTTAACCAATGTGATATTAGGTTAACAGATAGATGTTCATAGACAATAAAAATGGTAAAATAAATTGAGTGAAGATGCAGGGAACATGGCCAAAGTAAGAAGCTGTCAGCATCTGAAAAGTAAACAAGTCCCCTAAGGCTACACCACTGTCAGATTCATCTGAGTGTGATATTGTTTAAAAGACAATAGAAGACAGCACAGACACACAGTGATATATTTGTGCTGGAGATGTCAGTAGTTTTGTGAGTGCACTGTTTGTCAATTTGTGTTTGCATGGCATGGGTTATCAAAGTTATGAGAAAAAGAGAACGTGTGAGAAAGCGATTAGTGCAGCCAATAGGGGTCCTACAGAGAATGTGTGATTAGTGTATTAAGCATGCATCAGAGCCCCTCCAAGCTGTCTCTGCAGAGGAAGAGCGGCTAGATAAATAGCTTTAATATCCCTGTATTGCGATAACGGAGCAACAGTTGTTTCCCATTGATAGCTTAGGGGTATGACAGACGAAGACACCGACCTTTGGAAAGCAGTTTGACAAGCCCCCGCCCCCCATCCTCAGAAAGCTTGTGACCCATTGAGGCCCTGGGGACAATGAACCAGCAGCATCAGAAGCAAGAGCCCATGTTTGTTAGAGGAACAAAGGCAGACTGATGCACTGCACTCTGCTTTTATATCCTGTTGGGGGTAACCTGACCTTCTGCCAGTTGTTTCAACATGGTGAAAGCATCGCTAGTAAGACACTGACCTCTAGGTCCTTGTCCTCAAAGTCCCCACCTTCACCCACTGAACTCATGCACAATGAAACAAACACACACACACAACTTTAGATTTAGCCTTCCTAAAGTTTAACAATATTCAAAAAGGATAAATACACGCGTTGTAAAAAATTTAACAGCTTTCCATTTTTTATCAGCAGCTTTTATTTTTTGTCTTGCATGCTGTTTTTATGCCAACTTCAACTAAATACAAAACAAGATTAAAAAAAAAACTGGATATCTATTCCGAAGCTGAAGATGTTTCGCTTCCCATCTGGGAGGCTTTATCAATACAGGTGGTCCCCGACTTACAACGCCCCCGACTTACGAAGTTCCGACTTTACAAATGTATCATAATTAATAAAAATATGGAAGAAAAAAAATATATACTGTATATACGGTACATATATATATATTTGTGTGTGTGTGTGTGTTTAAATGTTCTTGATTTCATGTGCTGTACACATGAAATCAAGAACATTTAAACACACACACACACACAAATATATATATATGTACCGTATATACAGTATATATTTTTTTTCTTCCATATTTTTATTAATTATGATACATTTGTAAAGTCGGAACTTCGTAAGTCGGGGGCGTTGTAAGTCGGGGACCACCTGTATTGATAAAGCCTCCCAGATGGGAAGCGAAACATCTTCAGCTTCGGAATAGATATCCAGTTTTTTTTTTAATCTTGTTTTGTATTTAGTTGAAGTTGGCATAAAAACAGCATGCAAGACAAAAAATAAAAGCTGCTGATAAAAAATGGAAAGCTGTTAAATTTTTTACAACGCGTGTATTTATCCTTTTTGAATATTGTTAAACTTTAGGAAGGCTAAATCTAAAGTTGTGTGTGTGTGTTTGTTTCATTGTGCATGAGTTCAGTGGGTGAAGGTGGGGACTTTGAGGACAAGGACCTAGAGGTCAGTGTCTTACTAGCGATGCTTTCACCATGTTGAAACAACTGGCAGAAGGTCAGGTTACCCCCAACAGGATATAAAAGCAGAGTGCAGTGCATCAGTCTGCCTTTGTTCCTCTAACAAACATGGGCTCTTGCTTCTGATGCTGCTGGTTCATTGTCCCCAGGGCCTCAATGGGTCACAAGCTTTCTGAGGATGGGGGGCGGGGGCTTGTCAAACTGCTTTCCAAAGGTCGGTGTCTTCGTCTGTCATACCCCTAAGCTATCAATGGGAAACAACTGTTGCTCCGTTATCGCAATACAGGGATATTAAAGCTATTTATCTAGCCGCTCTTCCTCTGCAGAGACAGCTTGGAGGGGCTCTGATGCATGCTTAATACACTAATCACACATTCTCTGTAGGACCCCTATTGGCTGCACTAATCGCTTTCTCACACGTTCTCTTTTTCTCATAACTTTGATAACCCATGCCATGCAAACACAAATTGACAAACAGTGCACTCACAAAACTACTGACATCTCCAGCACAAATATATCACTGTGTGTCTGTGCTGTCTTCTATTGTCTTTTAAACAATATCACACTCAGATGAATCTGACAGTGGTGTAGCCTTAGGGGACTTGTTTACTTTTCAGATGCTGACAGCTTCTTACTTTGGCCATGTTCCCTGCATCTTCACTCAATTTATTTTACCATTTTTATTGTCTATGAACATCTATCTGTTAACCTAATATCACATTGGTTAAATGGGAGCATGTGGTTGCTGACATTGTGCATCTTCTAATGGGGTTGCAAATGTAACAGACTTTATATACCAATGTGTAGGCCTGGAAAGTTTCCGATGTGTTTAAATTAGGACATTTGTTTTCTGTCTCTATGTTGATTGGGGTTTAGGAACAAATTTTCCAATTGTTGATAAGTCTGTTCATTTACTGTCATTGTTTCATCTGGCATTCTGTGAAAGAATGCAGCTACTATTTAGAGCAGAATTGTAGGCTTTGTTCATTATTTGATAAATAACAGTTGAAGCAATTTTGGCCAAACTTTGAAATTAACATTACACACAATCTAATGTGAGGCTTTAAGAATCTGTTGGAATCTTATGATTGTCTATTGTTGATTGTCCAAAGAAAATCTACTGTTGCTGTTGTCATCATTCTTTGTTTGTAGCCAGGTCTCTCTTGTAAATGAGTCCTCGAGGCTCAATGGGATACACCTGCCTAAATAAAGGTTGAATGAAAAAAAAGATTGAATTTCTTTACATGATCTGTTAGAGCTTGGAATCTGTGTTAAAGATGACCATGAGTTACTACCTCACTAAAGCCTCCAGTATACTCAGGCTTACGTCAGTCCACGGAGGTCCGCACGTACCGGATTAGAGTCGAAGCGGACACATTTCTGTGCAAAGCGCAATTTTTACGACTGCGTACGCATACTCGGTGTCGGACAATAAACTGCCTGGCGACGGGCTGTTTTGTATGTGACACCAATGTATTAAATTTCCCTTCTTCATCCCTGATCTGGTTTAATGGCCTTTTCTTAAATTTGTCACGAGCAACTTAAAATCAGGTCCAGTCTTGCTGCAGGAGGGTCTGGAGATTTTCTTGTGGGCTGGTCTGATGTGTGGGTTGCAGAGCCAGTGCTCCCAGTTGTCTTTTTTTTCTTTTCTTTCTTTTTTTTTGAACTTTTTAAACAACACAAAACTCCGCTGTGGCTGGGGTTGCCAGCTCTCGTTTTAGTTTTTTTTTGTGTGTGACCTGTCAATCAATCCAGTAGGCGTGTCAGCAAGTGACCAATCAGTTAATTCAATTTGTCCCGAAGGTAAACGCCCCTTGCCTGCAGAGCTGACTGCAGCCGCTCATGGTGGATGCTCGAGTATGAAGTCTCAACCCTCTGCAGACAATGCGCGTCGAGTCTGCGTAAGAAAAGGTCCGCACGAGTATACTAGAGCCTTAACTCAATATATGTAAAACTGGCTGAGTTTTGACCTTTTCTGTGTAAGTTTAGTTTGATCTGTCTATGCTAATAACTCTCCTGTTGCCCTGGGGTCAAAATAACTCACGTGGCCTCAGTCCTAATACAGACCATTTTGACCCAAGGGTAGTATGTTAAACACTCCAAATATTAACTTCATACATTTAAAGTTGACAGAGTTGTAAAGCCAGTTCTGTGTTTTTTGCTCAATTGGCTATGGTGGCCGTCTTGAATTGGGCGGACTTCAAAAGGGAATCAGCTGAAGATGC
The DNA here is from genome assembly GCA_038048925.1 of Garcialebias charrua. Classification (NCBI taxonomy): domain Eukaryota; kingdom Metazoa; phylum Chordata; class Actinopteri; order Cyprinodontiformes; family Rivulidae; genus Garcialebias; species Garcialebias charrua. The sequence continues at coordinate 48,563 of JBBPBX010001517.1, read as the reverse complement.
TTATAAAATGATTAGTTTGTAAAAGTTTTATTGAAATCTGTTCTGAGATTTATGAAATGCTTTAACGGTACAGACAAATAAACACATCCACACACGTGCATGAGCAAAAACATTATCGCTCCGCTGGGGGATAACTACAATGTAGACAAGTCCATTACAGCTTCTTGAAGCCTAAAGGGATGTGCTCAGATTAGTTTGCCAGAAATGTATTTGAAACTGAAAAGTAAAAACCACAGGAAAGCATTCAAAACAATGGCTTAGAAGTTATGAATGAAACAATGTAAAGCATTTAAACAAGACTATTTACATGTTAGATTTCATTGTATCTTCCTGATTGCAAGCTACCTGGAACACATTAGAGATGAAAAAGCTAATTTCTTTCTCATCTAATGATGTCGAAACAAACTGTGAATACAACTGTATCTGAAAAGCACATAACTAATTCACAATTCATACACAATACCACAGTGATGATTGTTTTATATTCTATCTTGGTACCAAGATTGACATACGGTAGGTTAAAACAGAAAATAACATCTAAAATACATATTTTGCCACATTTCTCAACCTTATTCCAAACTGAATGAAAGGACCAAAATGTAGTAAAGAAACCATAATTAGCCCCTTCTTTATGAGTTGACATTGTTTCCTGGGGTCTTAATAAAATTTCTTAGACATGCTTTGGTCTAAATGTAATAGCTACCTAAGCACATGTTGACACAAAACACTCTTGAGTGATAGTAATGGCATGTCAGGTGCAGTGGAAAAGATGCTGTCCTTTAATCATCTCTCAATTGAACTTGATTGTCCTGACGCGGATGTAGCAAATGGCAGCTTGATGGATCAATTGCCGTAGCAATTTTCATCTAAAGCTGTTCATAGTGGCTATTGCAAATCAATAGCTTTTACACTGTAATAATTCTCATGTCTGTTAAACTTGCAAATGAAAGTTCACCTGCTGCCTTAAGAATGCATGTTAACTCAACTAGCATTTTATTTTTATTTCAACTCAGAAATTAAAGTCTTAAAAGTTGATAGTACTATATTGTTGTAGTCGTCTTAACATAGGGTTTTAAGTTGTTAAAGTTGATTTAACTTTTTAACCTTAGCTGTCTTAACTTGTTACTTTAAGTTAAATAAAACAATCTTTACACATCATTGGTAGAAGAAAATTGTTAATCGCTTGTTGTTTCAACTTAATACTCCAAGTTAAAACAATAAAATATTCATCATCCTCAATATAATGCACTTTCCTTAGTTAGTTGAACAAACATATATTTGTTCATTATTGTAACTCACTATTTTGAGTTTAAATAACTTAATATGCAATATAAAACTTTCCATCTCAAGTTTAGATAATTTAAATCCTAAATTTGTTTCAACTAATGTGATTATGACAGAACACACCAAATGCTAGCATTTATCAAAATTGCATTTATTACTTAAAACAGTTTTATAAACATTAACAACATACATCAACTTTCACATTCAAATAACAGTAGCCCAGTAAAATGGCAAAGTCAGTAGGCACATCTGATATGTGAGATGATTTTCTCTAAACTACCATTTTAAAGACTTTCAAAGTGAACACATCCTGAATGAATGAGTGTGTGTCAATGATTAAGAAGTCAAAACGTCCCTAAACTTTAACATCATATTTTAACAAACTGTGACCAAGTTTCAAATAACACATCAGCCCAGTAAAATGCCAAAGCTACCACTTAAAGGTTCAGTATGTAATTTCTGGAACACGCTGGAACTTGGGAAATTTTTTAACAGAGACACGTTTCTGGTCCCTCCCCCTCAGAGCCATATATGGCTCTGTTACACCTTGCTCTGCTGAAATTCAAATTCAAGCTCTGTTTTTATTGGCTGGTTAACGGCGGGTCACTGTGGCTTTTTAGAAATGCTTTTAGAGAAGCAAGGGGACAATAGTTTTTTTCAGAGATTACTTGTCTAAAATCAGTATGTCAGGAGGTAGTGACAGAGTGAAGAAATATGTTAAAAATATATTGTTAGAAAAGTTACATACAGCTCCTTTCATCTAAACTACGGTACCACCTTAAAGACCCACTGACATGATTTTTAAACTTTTCATAAATGGCTCAACATAAATATCTTGTATCATTCAACTATGTTTGTTTTTGCAAACAAACTTATAAATACAGGTAGTCCCCAACTTACGAGCGAGTTCCGTATCTACGGGCCGCTCGTATGTCGAAAATTCGTAAGTAGGATCACCAAAAAAAGGTTTTTTTTGTGTGTAAATGAATAAATGTACAGTACTGTCACCAAGCACTTAGCCTATCCTAACACAGTTTTTAAAGATGAAGGAATGAGTTGAATTGTCTCCCTTTCACATAAAGGGAGCTAGCTCCCTTTATGTGAATGGAACCTGCAGGGAGGAGGGAGACAATTCCACTCACTCCTTCATCTTTAAAAACTGTGTTAGGATAGGCTAAGTGCTTGGTGACTGTACAGTACTGTACATTTATCTATTTATTAAAAATATACTGTACAGTATATATATATATTTTTTAAATAGATAAATGTACAGTACAGTACTGTACAGTCACCAAGCACTTAGCCTATCCTAACACAGTTTTTAAAGATGAAGGAGTCAGTTGAATTGTCTCCCTCCTCCCCAGCAGGCTCCATTCACATAAAGGGAGCTATTTTCACTTTATGTGAAAGGGAGACAATTCAACTCACTCCTTCATCTTTAAAAACTGTTAGGATAGGCTAAGTGCTTGGTAGTGCTTGGTGACTGTACAGTACTGTACATGTATTCATTTATAAAAAAAATATATATATATTTTTTTTTTAATGAGATGCATATTCGTAAGTCTGGAACCTCGTATGTCAGAGCGCTCGTAAGTCGGGGACCCCCTGTATATTTAATTTTGATTTAAAATTGATTTTAAACTTCGCGCCGCGTTTATTCATGGGAAATCCGATTACACACAAATGCACCATCTGTGACGTAGTGTGGGGGCAGAGCCCTGGGCTTGTCAGTGTGCGTGTGTTTGCTGCTCGCCAGCATATTGCGTTTTTTTTTTTTTTTTACATGAAAAATGCCGTTACGTTGTGTCGCATTTTGGTGTTCTAATATCATCAGTGAGCAAGTGAGCCTTTTCACTTTCCCAAAAGATGAAATACTTCGTCAAGAATGCAACAAAGCTGCACCCCTCGGACCCCCGCCTCGCTCCACCTGAAGGTAAGTCTCATACGGCTGCAGACCTAAATTAGATCCTGTTGTTTCTTGTTCCATCACCCAAACTATTTTCGGCTTCCCAAACTGAAGACAAATAAGTCAAATCTTCACATAGATTGATAAATTAATCGGGTTTTAAATTGTCCGCTATTAAAGAGACCCGAGCCCTCTGCCCCATACTACGTCACAGATGGTGCATTCGCGTGTAATCGGATTTCCCATGAATAAACACGGTGCGAAGTTTAAAATCAATTTAAAATCAAAATTAAATATTTTTTAACTGTTCATAAATGGCTCAACATAAATATCTTGTATCATTCAACTATGGTCGTTTTTGCAAACAAACTTATAAATATATTTAATTTTGATTTTAAATTGATTTTAAACTTCGCACCGTGTTTATTCATGGGAAATCCGATTACACGCGAATGCACCATCTGTGACGTAGTATGGGGCAGAGGGCTCGGGTCTCTTTAATAGCGGACAATTTAAAACCCGATTAATTTATCAATCTATGTGAAGATTTGACTTATTTGTCTTCAGTTTGGGAAGCCGAAAATAGTTTGGGTGATGGAACAAGAAACAACAGGATCTAATTTAGGTCTGCAGCCGTATGAGACTTACCTTCAGGTGGAGCGAGGCGGGGGTCCGAGGGGTGCAGCTTTGTTGCATTCTTGATGAAGTATTTCATCTTTTGGGAAAGTGAAAAGGCTCACTTGCTCACTGATGATATTAGAACACCAAAATGCGACACAACGTAACGGCATTTTTCATGTAAAAAAAAAAAAAAACGCAATATGCTGGCGAGCAGCAAACACACGCACACTGACAAGCCCAGGGCTCTGCCCCCACACTACGTCACAGATGGTGCATTTGTGTGTAATCGGATTTCCCATGAATAAACGCGGCGCGAAGTTTAAAATCAATTTTAAATCAAAATTAAATATACAGGGGGTCCCCGACTTACGAGCGCTCTGACATACGAGGTTCCAGACTTACGAATATGCATCTCATTAAAAAAATATATTTTTTTTTATAAATGAATACATGTACAGTACTGTACAGTCACCAAGCACTTAGCCTATCCTAACAGTTTTTAAAGATGAAGGAGTGAGTTGAATTGTCTCCCTTTCACATAAAGTGAAAATAGCTCCCTTTATGTGAATGGAGCCTGCTGGGGAGGAGGGAGACAATTCAACTGACTCCTTCATCTTTAAAAACTGTGTTAGGATAGGCTAAGTGCTTGGTGACTATACAGTACTGTACTGTACATTTATCTATTTAAAAAAATATATATACTGTACAGTATATTTTTAATAAATAGATAAATGTACAGTACTGTACAGTCACCAAGCACTTAGCCTATCCTAACACAGTTTTTAAAGATGAAGGAGTGAGTGGAATTGTCTCCCTCCTCCCTGCAGGCTCCATTCACATAAAGGGAGCTAGCTCCCTTTATGTGAAAGGGAGACAATTCAACTCATTCCTTCATCTTTAAAAACTGTGTTAGGATAGGCTAAGTGCTTGGTGACAGTACTGTACATTTATTCATTTACACAAAAACTTTTTTTGGTGATCCTACTTACGAATTTTCGACATACGAGCGGCCCGTAGGTACGGAACTCGCTCGTAAGTTGGGGACTACCTGTATTTATAAGTTTGTTTGCAAAAACGAACATAGTTGAATGATACAAGATATTTATGTTGAGCCATTTATGAAAAGTTTAAAAATCATGTCAGTGGGTCTTTAAGGTGGTACCGTAGTTTAGATGAAAGGAGCTGTATGTAACTTTTCTAACAATATATTTTTAACATATTTCTTCACTCTGTCACTACCTCCTGACATACTGATTTTAGACAAGTAATCTCTGAAAAAAACTATTGTCCCCTTGCTTCTCTAAAAGCATTTCTAAAAAGCCACAGTGACCCGCCGTTAACCAGCCAATAAAAACAGAGCTTGAATTTGAATTTCAGCAGAGCAAGGTGTAACAGAGCCATATATGGCTCTGAGGGGGAGGGACCAGAAACGTGTCTCTGTTAAAAATTTTCCCAAGTTCCAGCGTGTTCCAGAAATTACATACTGAACCTTTAAGTGGTAGCTTTGGCATTTTACTGGGCTGATGTGTTATTTGAAACTTGGTCACAGTTTGTTAAAATATGATGTTAAAGTTTAGGGACGTTTTGACTTCTTAATCATTGACACACACTCATTCATTCAGGATGTGTTCACTTTGAAAGTCTTTAAAATGGTAGTTTAGAGAAAATCATCTCACATATCAGATGTGCCTACTGACTTTGCCATTTTACTGGGCTACTGTTATTTGAATGTGAAAGTTGATGTATGTTGTTAATGTTTATAAAACTGTTTTAAGTAATAAATGCAATTTTGATAAATGCTAGCATTTGGTGTGTTCTGTCATAATCACATTAGTTGAAACAAATTTAGGATTTAAATTATCTAAACTTGAGATGGAAAGTTTTATATTGCATATTAAGTTATTTAAACTCAAAATAGTGAGTTACAATAATGAACAAATATATGTTTGTTCAACTAACTAAGGAAAGTGCATTATATTGAGGATGATGAATATTTTATTGTTTTAACTTGGAGTATTAAGTTGAAACAACAAGCGATTAACAATTTTCTTCTTCTGATGATGTGTAAAGATTGTTTTATTTAACTTAAAGTAACAAGTTAAGACAGCTAAGGTTAAAAAGTTAAATCAACTTTAACAACTTAAAACCCTATGTTAAGACGACTACAACAATATAGTACTATCAACTTTTAAGACTTTAATTTCTGAGTTGAAATAAAAATAAAATGCTAGTTGAGTTAACATGCATTCTTAAGGCAGCAGGTGAACTTTCATTTGCAAGTTTAACAGACATGAGAATTATTACAGTGTAAAAGCTATTGATTTGCAATAGCCACTATGAACAGCTTTAGATGAAAATTGCTACGGCAATTGATCCATCAAGCTGCCATTTGCTACATCCGCGTCAGGACAATCAAGTTCAATTGAGAGATGATTAAAGGACAGCATCTTTTCCACTGCACCTGACATGCCATTACTATCACTCAAGAGTGTTTTGTGTCAACATGTGCTTAGGTAGCTATTACATTTAGACCAAAGCATGTCTAAGAAATTTTATTAAGACCCCAGGAAACAATGTCAACTCATAAAGAAGGGGCTAATTATGGTTTCTTTACTACATTTTGGTCCTTTCATTCAGTTTGGAATAAGGTTGAGAAATGTGGCAAAATATGTATTTTAGATGTTATTTTCTGTTTTAACCTACCGTATGTCAATCTTGGTACCAAGATAGAATATAAAACAATCATCACTGTGGTATTGTGTATGAATTGTGAATTAGTTATGTGCTTTTCAGATACAGTTGTATTCACAGTTTGTTTCGACATCATTAGATGAGAAAGAAATTAGCTTTTTCATCTCTAATGTGTTCCAGGTAGCTTGCAATCAGGAAGATACAATGAAATCTAACATGTAAATAGTCTTGTTTAAATGCTTTACATTGTTTCATTCATAACTTCTAAGCCATTGTTTTGAATGCTTTCCTGTGGTTTTTACTTTTCAGTTTCAAATACATTTCTGGCAAACTAATCTGAGCACATCCCTTTAGGCTTCAAGAAGCTGTAATGGACTTGTCTACATTGTAGTTATCCCCCAGCGGAGCGATAATGTTTTTGCTCATGCACGTGTGTGGATGTGTTTATTTGTCTGTACCGTTAAAGCATTTCATAAATCTCAGAACAGATTTCAATAAAACTTTTACAAACTAATCATTTTATAAGCATCTTCAGCTGATTCCCTTTTGAAGTCCGCCCAATTCAAGACGGCCACCATAGCCAATTGAGCAAAAAACACAGAACTGGCTTTACAACTCTGTCAACTTTAAATGTATGAAGTTAATATTTGGAGTGTTTAACATACTACCCTTGGGTCAAAATGGTCTGTATTAGGACTGAGGCCACGTGAGTTATTTTGACCCCAGGGCAACAGGAGAGTTATTAGCATAGACAGATCAAACTAAACTTACACAGAAAAGGTCAAAACTCAGCCAGTTTTACATATATTGAGTTAAGGCTCTAGTATACTCGTGCGGACCTTTTCTTACGCAGACTCGACGCGCATTGTCTGCAGAGGGTTGAGACTTCATACTCGAGCATCCACCATGAGCGGCTGCAGTCAGCTCTGCAGGCAAGGGGCGTTTACCTTCGGGACAAATTGAATTAACTGATTGGTCACTTGCTGACACGCCTACTGGATTGATTGACAGGTCACACACAAAAAAAAACTAAAACGAGAGCTGGCATCCCCAGCCACAGCGGAGTTCTGTGTTGTTAAAAAAGTTCTAAAA
>JBBPBX010001517.1:14874-40236 GCA_038048925.1 Garcialebias charrua | reverse complement strand
AAAATAAATTGAGTGAAGATGCAGGGAACATGGCCAAAGTAAGAAGCTGTCAGCATCTGAAAAGTAAACAAGTCCCCTAAGGCTACACCACTGTCAGATTCATCTGAGTGTGATATTGTTTAAAAGACAATAGAAGACAGCACAGACACACAGTGATATATTTGTGCTGGAGATGTCAGTAGTTTTGTGAGTGCACTGTTTGTCAATTTGTGTTTGCATGGCATGGGTTATCAAAGTTATGAGAAAAAGAGAACGTGTGAGAAAGCGATTAGTGCAGCCAATAGGGGTCCTACAGAGAATGTGTGATTAGTGTATTAAGCATGCATCAGAGCCCCTCCAAGCTGTCTCTGCAGAGGAAGAGCGGCTAGATAAATAGCTTTAATATCCCTGTATTGCGATAACGGAGCAACAGTTGTTTCCCATTGATAGCTTAGGGGTATGACAGACGAAGACACCGACCTTTGGAAAGCAGTTTGACAAGCCCCCGCCCCCCATCCTCAGAAAGCTTGTGACCCATTGAGGCCCTGGGGACAATGAACCAGCAGCATCAGAAGCAAGAGCCCATGTTTGTTAGAGGAACAAAGGCAGACTGATGCACTGCACTCTGCTTTTATATCCTGTTGGGGGTAACCTGACCTTCTGCCAGTTGTTTCAACATGGTGAAAGCATCGCTAGTAAGACACTGACCTCTAGGTCCTTGTCCTCAAAGTCCCCACCTTCACCCACTGAACTCATGCACAATGAAACAAACACACACACACAACTTTAGATTTAGCCTTCCTAAAGTTTAACAATATTCAAAAAGGATAAATACACGCGTTGTAAAAAATTTAACAGCTTTCCATTTTTTATCAGCAGCTTTTATTTTTTGTCTTGCATGCTGTTTTTATGCCAACTTCAACTAAATACAAAACAAGATTAAAAAAAAAACTGGATATCTATTCCGAAGCTGAAGATGTTTCGCTTCCCATCTGGGAGGCTTTATCAATACAGGTGGTCCCCGACTTACAACGCCCCCGACTTACGAAGTTCCGACTTTACAAATGTATCATAATTAATAAAAATATGGAAGAAAAAAAATATATATACTGTATATACGGTATATATATATATATTTTTTTGTGTGTGTGTGTGTTTAAATGTTCTTGATTTCATGTTTACAGCATTTTGTTGCAGCTGTGGTTGTTTTAAATGGCTTTATAAATACAGTAAAGTATTATTATTATAATTACATAATTTTTCATTTTTAAGCCGATGTACAAAGTTTCCGACAGTTTCCGCCAGTTTTCGGTTGTGTACTTAGGATGTATTCACACCAGTCCAATTTAATGCTAGTCCATTTGCCTAGATCCCTAGAAAGTCAAACCGCACCTGCTAAAATGTAAACAAATGTTATGAATATTGGTCCCCATTAGAACCGAGTCTACCAGACTATCAGGTGTGAAAACACATTTAGATCCACATGCAGATTAGACTGGAACTACTTGCTCCGCCCAATGAAAGCTTGTTAAGCTAGGAACATTTTGATCCTTAAAAGAGTGTTCCTTATCCTTGAGGTTGACCGCTGAGTCTAGTCCTGAAGAGCTAGTGCTCCAGTGTTGAGCCATGAGTCTGTGGAAAGGTTGATTAGTTTCTCCAACATAGTATGTAACCTTGAAGAGGGACCCAATTAGCACATAAAAAATAAGATACCTACCTCCTACTGCCTCCAACAACTTGAAAGTGATAAGGTAATCAATCATTCAGTTTACCACAGATTATATCCAGGCAAAACCATTCCATGCTTATATGGACGTCCCAAAACCCACAATATAGGAACACTGCTCAGACCCATCGTCATCAGAATAAACTGTGAGATAATTGCAAAACATCTTGCTGATATGTTAACTCCTCTTGTGGGTAACACACCACATCACATAGAGAACTCCATACACTTTGCAAACAAAGTTAAACATTTGAAGATGGTGCCAGGAGAAACTCTTGTATCTTCTGATGTAATTTCTTTTTTTTCATCTGTACACCCACACCAGATGTGGTAGAAACCATCAGGAAATGTCTTCAACAACATAATGACCTGAAGAACAGGACCAATTTCACCCCGGACCAGATGTATACCCCGCTGTACCTTTGTCTTTTCACTATTTATTTCAAACTCAATGGCAGTTTCTACAGACAGAAGCGTGGTTATGCCATGGGATCTCCAGTGTCACCAAATGTGGCCAATCTCTACATGGAGGAAAAGGAACGGAGAGCCCTGGATTCTTTCAAGGGAACAACACGCCACTGGTTCAGGAATGTGGATGGTACCGGTCAAAATTAATGCGAAATAAATACAAGCGTTCAGCAGACAAAGAGATGGGAGCCTCAACATTGAAGTTTACAGGAGATCAGATCCTTCTGTTTGACTCTCATCACCACCCACTAAAACAAACTTTCTGTTATTAGATCTTTACACCAAAAAGCCAAACATGTCTCCACAAAGACAGAAGGGAAGGGGCGGGTGAAGGAAGCCATTTCTGCCAAAGGAGAAAAAAACAAAAACACTTTAAACAGAGGAGGAGGTCTCAGATTTAAAGGAGAAATGAAAAGCGTTTTTAAGCTAATAGTAGTCTAATGAAAAGCATAAAATAAGCTTGTTGAGAAATTTTCACAAGTCAAAAATTTCATCCTAATCTCATTCTGTGTTTTTGACACCCCTCCCCCCGCCTGCTCTCGCTCCCAGGTTTGACATAGGTCGGGCCACGGTTGTCCCTCATACAGTATTGTGTAGCTTCATTTATATTGTAAACAAAAAAACATTTCATCACATCAAACTGACAATTAAGTTACATTTGGTCATAATTACCTCAACACCTTTTTTACATTGCTGATTTGTAAAAAAAAAAAAAAAACAAAAAAAATTTGATACTTAGATCCTCCTAAAATGAGCAGTTCCAGAGATATGTACGGGTGAGCGCTTGGTGTTATTTACGTTCTAAAATAAGCTGATTTGTAATCATTTATTAACAAAAATTAAACTGAGACACACTCTTAAAAAAAGTCAGCTAACAAATATTTTTTAGGCGTTTCTGTAGTTAAATTTTAATGAAAGTCAGCTCGCGCTGAACAGCGGAAATGCTGTCTACGGGTGCGCGCTTGGTGTTATTTACGTTCTAAAATAAACTGATTAGTAATCATTTATTAACAAAAATTAAACTGAGACACTCTTATAAAAAGTCAGCTAAAAATTTTTCTTTGGCGTTTCTGTAGTTAAATTTTAATAAAAGTCAGCTTGCGCTGAACAACGGAAATGCTGTCTACGGGTGCGCGCTTGGTGTTATTTACGTTCTAAAATAAGCTGAATACTTTTGTAGGTTATTCTAATTAGGCTATTTTTTCTACTTAACACTTTGAGACTTAACCTTCAGTTTGATGTCATGGGTCACAGATAAACACAGAACCCCTGGGCCTCGACACGGACAATGTGAAGCTGCTAACGTTAGCATGCGGCGCTAGCATGTGGCGGCTAACGCGGCTATTCGTATTTCCAGGATAGAAATGCCCATTAATGCACTAAATCACCAAACTGTTTTTGACAAACTAAAGTGATATGGGGGGGAATCAATTCTTACCATTCCACGTTGCAAACTCTGACATTGGGCTCGTCAGAATTCTGAGATCCAGTTGTCGGTTCAGGTTCAAACTGATATGGTTGTAAATCCATTACCCCCACTAGGTGTTGCTGCATTTCTTCGGATTCAAAAAAAGTCTTCTGCTTCCATTTTAAATGACAGACAGCAGGACAGTAATGATGGGTTTGTAGCTTCAGTGTTATTTAGAAAGTAGCGCGGAGGACAAATATGCGTCATTTCCTTCAAATACAGTATGCGTCATTTCCTTCCTGACCTCCAGAAATTAATTCACTTCGGAATTTTGCTGGAAAAACGTAAAAAACTATTTCTTTAAGCTACTGACTTGAAAAAAGCATACAAAGTATGTTTATGTGTGTTGTTTACTAAATTACATTCTTGTTATATTGATTTTTTGAGATTTCATTCATTCATTCATTCAACCTTTATTTAGTCAGGTAAATCTTTTGAACCTCATGGGCTCATTTACGAAAGCGACCTGCTAAAACTAAAGAACAATGAACAGCAATGGTAGAATTTCCTTAAACAATAAACAATCAAACAATAAACAATAGAAAACAAAAGAGAGAAAAAAAATATATATATATACATATATATATATATACATACATATATATATATATATATATATATATATATATATACATATATATATACATATATATATACATACACATATACATACATATATACACATTCCTCCTTTTAACAAAGTATCAAAAAACTAGCAAAACATTATAAGGTAGACGTATAAAATCATTTCATTTCTCCTTTAAATATTCAAAAACATACAATGCAGCATTAGGTCTGTTTACCGGTCAGCTCCACTCCAATTCAAACCTTCATGGAGGTGACCAAAACATCTCTCTCATGAGCCAGTCAGATAAAGAGCCTAACGAGCCTCCATTGTGCGGGGTGAATAGTTTGAGTCTAATCCGCATGTGAACATGACCAGGCCTCTCATGTAAATGTACAAAGCTTGGAACTCCACACACTCCAATTTTTGATTTGATAAAGCCTCCCAGATGGAAAGTGAAACATCTTCAGCCTCAGAATAGATGTCCAGTCGTTTTGTTTAAAATGTATTATTATTATTTATCATGACCTGGATGACTGAGAATCTTCACCAGCAACTACAACTAAAGAGAAACCCAAATAACAAGAATATTTCTTTCATTGAAGCAGAACTTTTAAAAAACTTTGTTAAAAAGCTCATAAACATGTTTATGTTGTTCCCACAGAATCCAACATGTGTAGAGAAAAAGAAATGCATTGATTATATTTGCTGCTGTGTTCTTTATTTGTATTCTAGACATGAAAAACCAGAGTAAGCACTAGCTCTGAGTTTAAAAATAAACTGTCTCTTTGAAAGACCTCATATGGCAGAAGAACAGCTTTATTCATATCATTAAATTATTTATGGACAAACTAGTCAAAATAAAAATGGATACATTTGAAGGAGGCAAAAACAAAGAAGCTTCCACAATTTTTTTTAACCTAAATATTTGGTCTATCTTTTGTGTATGAAAGATGCAAACCCTTTTTAAATTATGTGCAAAACTGTAGTTTAAATAAATAATGACAAAAGTTCAATTTCATACCTTTTACACCAGACAGGTGCTTAAAAATGTATTGTCCACTCACATCCGAGAAATCGGAAAGGTGCCAATCTTTACTTTTCCTAACTTCTTTCTTTGGATATTGACACTCAAAAATAGCAAAAAAGTAATCTCAGTCATCTTCCACTTTCTATATACCCTATATCTTTCCTCTTCTTCTGTCACAAAAGACGGATTTGAGTTGTTCGAGTGATAGCTTGAGTGATGGTCATCTTGGGAAATGAAATATTTGCTGAAACTCTGTGTCCTTGAAAGTTAATTCAAAAGAACATAGGGGGTAAGGTGGAAACAGTGAAAGGAAGCGGTAATGAGTTTTGGGCTTTGGCTACATTTCACTTGTTTCTTTCACTCTACCAGACTACATTATTCATTTGACTTTTCAAAGACATATCCACATTTCTTTTAAACAATTACTTAAATTTAATAATCTTCGATAAATGCATCATTTTAAAAATAACCCTTTGAACTTCTTAACTCAAATATGGCCTTGACCTTGAAGCATAAAGTTTTCTTTGAGGATCATATTCTATCAACACTAAATTGCAATAGATAAATTGTACTTTTGGATGGAAGCTTCGACTTTTAGCATCAATATCTCATTAACATCACAATAATTTGTCTTTAGAGAAAAAACACAAGCAGGTGATTAACAGAAAACAATTAGCAGCTATTTAGCAAAGAGTATGTCAAGTTATACATTTGACTTAACTGAGCACAAGGCAGGTAAAGTGAGTAATAATAACATGTTTTATGAAGTCATAGCTTTACACTTGATTATACTAGATTTTATATATAGAGAATGCTTTGTCAAATTTGACAGGGACAGTGCACACACACATAGAATAGAACAAGTCTGATACTAATGCATTGCACAAAGAGTACAGGTATTCCCCGATTTACGAGCGAGATCCGTCACAAGGGGGCGCTCGTAAACCGGAAATCTCGTAATTTGGAACGGCCGCCATTTCTCTCGTAAACCCGGAAGTCCGCTCGTAAATTTCGCCAGCGCACCTAAAAACACTCTATTTTCATCTAAAAACTACTTTTGAGTGCATAAAAATGATCGGAAACGTGTGTTTATATGCTTAACTTGCTAACTGTAGTGAAAAAACACATGAAAACTCAGTATTTTTTTCGTTTTTTCCAAAAATTCGCAACCCGGAAGTCCGCTCGTAAATTTCGCCAGCGCACCTAAAAACACTCTATTTTCATCTAAAAACTACTTTTGAGTGCATAAAAATGATCGGAAACGTGTGTTTATATGCTTAACTTGCTAACTGTAGTGAAAAAACACATGAAAACTCAGTATTTTTTTCGTTTTTTCCAAAAATTCGCAACCCGGAAGTCCGCTCGTAAATTTCGCCAGCGCACCTAAAAACACTCTATTTTCATCTAAAAACTACTTTTGAGTGCATAAAAATGATCGGAAACGTGTGTTTATATGCTTAACTTGCTAACTGTAGTGAAAAAACACATGAAAACTCAGTATTTTTTTCGTTTTTTCCAAAAATTCGCAGCTCGTAAGTCTGGAACCTCGCAGATCAGAGCGCTCGTAATTCGGGGACTACCTGTATATAGCTATAGCTAATTCGCAACTCCATCCATGGTGAAATTATATTTCTTATAAGAGCAAGTAAAAGGTTTTCTTAATGTATAAATAGATCAATATATGGCTTCTGATTTTAATTAGTCATTATTGACCACTTTTTAAAAATCTGCAATAGTCATGCCTGTACATACTTTATCAAAAGAAAATGAAGATGCAGCAGCAACTGCAACAAGAAGTATCATATTTTTAGAAGCAAGAATGCTCTTCTACACATTCCAACAATGATCAGTCAGTTCCTTTATCAGTCAGTCACTCGGTTCAACACTATTGCTATGGGAAATTGTGCCCTCGCACGATTACCTGAAGGAATAAAATCACGCCTTAACGGCAGGAGGCGTCAGCGTCACCCCAGAGACCCCGACCTCTGGGTACTTAAGACGCGGACGCCCATCCTACTTCCTCTTTTTGCCCTTCACCTTGCTTAAACCTGAACTTCTCTTCTCTTTGTGGGACTTCTCTGTTATACATCGCTCGACCAGAGGTGAGCTCGCTCCCTACGCTGAGCGTACAGAGAAATTTCCTGTGTATTGCTGGGCTGGCGAAAGCTAGTCCGGCACATTTTTCCTTAACCCCAAAGTTTTCTTCTCTTCTCTCCGCAGACTGCTTCGCTCGACGGCGCTAACTGCGTCACATCGCTACCTTGCTAAATTTGTAGCAGGCTAGACAGCGAAAGTGATGCGACGGAGGAGACGTCTCGGAAAAGAATTTTGAAAAAACTTGCTTATTTTTTCTCGGACATGGCTCCAGAGAAAGGAAAGCGAAAGCCAAGATTTACGAAAAAGGCTAGCAGGACGGCGAGCCCAACCTCGCGCGCCTGCCCCAGCGGCTGCGGTTTTTCCCTTTCGGCGACAGACACCCACAAGGCCTATCCTGTCTGCCTGGGAATGCTGCACGCGAAAATGGCGCTGGACGCGCCCGACTCCTACCCACACTGCAGCCAGATGCTGGAGGTAGTGAGGAGGCACCGGGTGGACTTCGTGGCCAAAGCCATGGGCACAGCTGCGGCGCCAATGGACCCAGACCTCACTGAAGCTCACACTCCTACGCCGGAGCTCGAGAGCATGGATTTGGAGGACAGTACTCGAGTCGAATGGGGTGACAGCCCAGACGTGGCGGCTCCCATCGGGGACTCGACAGCCGAATTTGACACTCGAGGCATGATGAACGCGGATGAGATCTCGCTAACAGCCTCAGGTGAAATTTCTGGTGACGAAGCTGACAACGAGTACGATGGAGAGGAGGAGGACCTCTATTACAACCCGGCGCCAGTGCTCCAGGAGACTAACAGCTCGATCCCCGCTCTGTTCGACTTGTGCCGCAGAGCGGAGGACCTGCTGCAGATCCCTTGGCCAGAACCTCCACCCCGTCAACAAGTCACAAGGTTGGCAGGAAATTATTTTTATGCCAAGCAGCAATCTACAACAAGGCACAGGATGCCCATCTTCCCGGATTTCCTCACAGAACTGACTCGCACCTGGGCCGAACCCAGAGCTCCCATGCTGCTCCCACTCTTAAGGGCGAGATACACTCGAGCGTCCTCACGATACGCCAATACGCAGCGTACGTACGCCCCGTACGCAGCGTAGCCCCGCGTAGCCCCTCAGGGCAAGTACGCGCAAAAGTATTTTTTTACTACGCATACGCGATTCGCATACGCGATGCGCGGTGTCTGACCTAAACTTCCCCGGCGCCGGACTGTTTTGTATGTTACACAAATGAAATAAATTCCTCTTTTTTATCGCTGATCGGGCCTTTTCTTTTGTTTTTTTGCCTAAAGTCAAGTAACCGCTTCTTCCTCCGTTCACTCGATGAATGAAATGAATGAATTCAGGTCCTACCTGGGTGCGCGATGTTTTATATATTCCCTGGTGGGCTGTGGTGGGCTGTGGGCTGCAGGAAAAGCACTCCGTGCTCAGCTGCTCATATTACAACAAGGAGAACGCGAGCGTTTGGAGCGAAAAACTAGCGGAAGTGACGATCGGAAGTGACGGTACGGAGGAAATGACGTTAGAATTTGGAGCGAAAACACGAGAATCTACGCGAGAACGAAAGCCGAGTGTAGCAGCGGCTCCGTATACGCGCGTATACGGAGTCTGCTTCAGTGTATCTCGGGCTTTACAGTTCCTGGACGTGGCTGGAATGGAGGCAGTGGGGATAGCCAACGTGCCACAAATGGAGGACACGCTTGCATCTCATTTGGCCCCCAGATCTTCTGGAACAAAACCGACTTTGCCCAGTAAAGCCTCAGCTACTCAGCTTGAGAAGTGTTACAGGGCTAAGGGCCTCGCGGTGCGTGCGATGAACGTGTCCGCGATTATGCAGGCATACCTGGCTGAAAAACTACAGGAGCTCCAGGTGACGACAGACAAGCAGGTTGCCACCGAAGTGCTGGAAGAAGCCTGCAGGGCAACATACTTTGTACTCAGCATGATGGGAACAGCAGCCATCGCACAGGGCAGATACATGGCTGAGGTGGTATCGCCCAACGTCATCTGTGGATGACTCTGACAGACCTCCCGGAGGGTCAGCGGATTCATTTTCTGCACCACTCGATAGAACCGACGGGACTGTTTGGAAGAGCTCTGGACCGGATTCAGACCAGGCTAGAACAGAGGCGTAAACAGGCTGAGGCCCTCTGGGAAGGCATGCCCAGGAGAGCCCCCCCCCCAGGGAGACAGCTGGGAACAGACCCGTGCAGCCTCGGCACCGCTCAACCACACGTAATCCGCCGCAAAAGAGGCCGGCGTACGAGGGGGAGCACCGGCAAAGACCCCACCGGGTCCACCACAAGCTGGTCATTCCTGGAGTAGGATCAGGTTTGTACCCAGCCGAGCGGTCCAACAGAGGACTTCTTTGGCAAATCGGGACACAAGACAGAAGCGTGCCTGATGAAACGGGTCCTTTGCTCAGCTTTACCGGTTCGCCCGCCCACGTGGTACGGGGGCCAAACTTTACATGTCCAGACACCAATACAGAATTGTATTGGTGTCTGGGGTACAGCTTGTAAAACTGTAACCAAATCTATTTTTATTTTACAAAAAAGAGCTGTAAGAATTATCTTAAGAAAACATTATTGTCATCCTTCAAGTATTTTATTTTATCAACTGAAATTACTTAAGTTTTATGATTTGGTGGACTACTTTATTCTATTACTAATGTACAGGGCTCAGAATCACAATTTACCATCGAACGTACAGCATATTTTGTAAAAAGGAGCAGTTGCTATAATTTAAAAGGAACTGATATTTTTGTTAAGCCAAAGTTTAGAACAAGTTTGCGGGGTAGGTCTACTTTAATGAGGGGAATTGATTTATGGAATGGTTTGAATAATGATATTAAAAATGAGGAATCATTATTTGTATTTAAGAAAAGGATAAAGAATATAATGCTGACGAGATACATTTAAGTTAGTTAATATTAGCGAAAACTATAAAGAATAATTGTGATATGTTTTGGGTTTTGTTGTATTATTTGTGATTATTGCTTGAATTGATTGTTTGAATTGATTTTGTTAAGAAGGGGCAGAATTGATAAGATTTAATTCTTCTTCTGCCGCCTTTCATTTTATAGGTATTTTATATTGTTTTTTCTCTTGAAATTGTATTGTTTTTAATGGAAATGAGATGAATAAATACAAACAAACAAACAAACAAACTTTATTTGTAAAAAGGTACAAAAAGCTGGTGACTTTGATGTATGCACAAAACATGACTGTTCTGTTGTGAGCAGTGATGGCATAGTTACATTGAAAAAGTAACTTAGTTAAGTTACTGATTAGTCTTTGGGAAAAGTAACTTAGTTAAGTTACTGATTACTTGATTTGGAAAGTAACTAAGTAAGATTACTAACCTCTGTCACAATAATAATAATAATAATAATAATAATAATAATAATACTTTATTTATAGAGCCCTTTAAAACAACCACAGCTGCAACAAAGTGCTGTACATAAAATCAAGAACATTTAAACACATAAAAATAAAACAGTTGTTAAAACATTAAGATCAATAAAAACAATAAAAACAGTGCAGAACAAAATCAGTCTGTGCTAAAAGCCAGTGAGTAAAAATGTGTTTTTAGAAGAGTTTTAAAACTGGACAGTGAAGGAGCTTGTCTGACGGGAAGAGGGAGATCGTTCCACAGTTTTGGAGCAGCAACAGAAAAAGCTCTGTCTCCTCTGAGCCTCCGTTTGGACCTCGGCACCTCCAGAAGCAGCTGATCAGCTGATCTGAGGCACCGAGCAGGAGAGTATGGGTGAAGCAGCTCAGAGAGGTAGGATGGAGCAAGACCATTTAAACTCTTAAAAACAAATAAAAGAATCTTAAAATGAACTCTAAAATGAACAGGCAGCCAGTGGAGTGAAGCCAGAGTGGGGGTGATGTGCTCCCTCTTATGAACTCCAGTTAGAAGCCGAGCAGCAGCGTTCTGGACCAACTGGAGACGTCTGAGGGAGGACTGGCTGACTCCAAGGTAAAGAGCGTTACAGTAATCCAGCCGAGAGGTGATGAAGGCATGGATTACTGTTTCCAGCTGCTGCTGTGTAAGGATGGACTTTACCTTAGCCAGCTGTCTGAGGTGATAAAAACTGGTCTTGACCACCGCTCCAATCTGGGAATCTAATTTAAAATCACTGTCCATTTTAAAACCCAAGTTAGAAACTGTTTTCTTTACATGTGGTGCCAGAGGGCCCAGATCAACAGGGCAAGGTTCACAAGAGCCACTAGGACCAAACACCATCACTTCTGTTTTCTTTTCATTAAAATTTAAAAAGTTTAAAGACATCCAAGCTTTGATGTCTTCAAGACACAACAGAAGTGGCCTGATTGAGGAGGCATCTTTCTTTTTTAGTGGCATATAGATCTGACTATCATCGGCGTAACAATGAAAAAAGATCCCATGCTTTCTGAGGATTGATCCCAATGGAAGTAGGTAAAGGGAGAAAAGCAGGGGACCTAAAATGGAGCCCTGTGGAACCCCAAAACACAGAGGAGCAGTGGAGGATTCAGAACCAGCTATGTTCACAGACATGGTTCTGTCTGCCAGATAGGACCTAAACCAGCTCAGTGCAGTACCACAGATACCCACTTGGTGCTGTAAACGTGATATTAAAACGTTATGGTCCACTGTGTCAAAGGCAGCGGTTAGGTCGAGCAAGACAAGAACCACATGTTCACCAGAATCATTGGCCATAAGAATATCATTAAAAACTCTGACTAGAGCTGATTCTGTGCTGTGGCGAGTTTTGAAGCCAGACTGAAAAACCTCCATTATGTTGTGCTCGTCCAGAAAACATTTCACCTGTGAATACACATTTTTTTCTAAAAAATTTTGAAATAAAAGGCAGCTTGGAGATGGGCCTAAAATTAGCCAAGACAGATTGGTCTAGGCTGGGCTTTTTAAGCAGGGGCTGCACCACATAAAAAAATGTAAATGTATTAATAAAATAATTACTAATAAAAATATTCAAAAACAAAATGGTCTTTCTTGACTTCATTAAACATAAATACAGTACTTGTTTTTATGAAACATAAAATAGTCTGAGTTCATTAAACATAAATACTTTTTATAAAAAATAAGGCAATATTTCTTGATATATCATAAATGAAGGTTGAATGAATAAAGGAATACTTGCTTTATATAAAAAATAGTGTCTTTCTTGACTTCACTAAACAAATAATATTTTTACAAAAAAGTATTTATGTAAATACTTTTAAAAATAAATAATATAATAAGACAGTCTTTCAACGTCAAAATCAGAGTTTTTTATTTTTATTTTAGGAAATTGTGTACAAATGGGTCTTAGTAACATCCAAACAAACATATGCTCTTTTATGCATTGTGGATGCTACTGAACTGCCTGCATGCTGTGCGTTCTCCTGACACAGAGCTGTTGTTGGTGAGCTTGTTTGCGTAAATACCAGAAGAAACAAGAACAAAGAATGTATTTGTATGTAAATACCAGAAGACCTATTGACAGACCTATTGTGACGATTGATAGCTGCATATGCATCCAGCTGAAGCTGCCATCAACACCAGTTTCTACACAGCAGGAGGTGGGGTGGGGGGTGGAGGCTGTACCAAAGTCAAGCTTTAGTTGTTTTGGTTGTGGGTGGGGGGGGGACCTCCTGTCGCAGACGGTGCAGCTCTCTGCTTTGATCCGACCCGGAGAGGCTTATGGTGCATTCAGACCTAACAGCGTTTCAACGGCAGGAGCGTCCAGCTTACATTCAAAGTCAATGGGGGACGTGCTTCCAGCCGCGTCTTGGCGTCGGGCGTCACGTCACGTGCGTGTTGAGGGTGCTGGAGAGCGTTTTCCGTGCAAAAAAGGTGTTTCATGCAGCTTTACATCCTCACGCTGAAACTAACTTTTCATCCAGGCCGTGCACAAGCAGTGAACCTTTTTTGTGAATCAGCTGTGCCTTTGAATGGCGTCCCCTCTACGGGAGAGACACAGTTCCCTGGAGTTTTAACCAGCTCCAGAGTAATGATGGAGCCGGAGGCTTGTGAACCAGACCTGGCCATGGAACGGCCTGGAATCCGGAGGTCTGTTCGCATACAAAACCTGCACTCCCTCCGTGCCGTGACTCACTAAAAGGAGAAAAAGCAAACGTTCTGGCCCACGGTTGCCCAACAGAGACAGTACATTGCACCCGTCCCCTAGCACCCCCGGTTCGGGTGGTGTGGGAACACATTTACAGGAAGGTCCCCTCCCTATCCCCTCCCTAATATAGTTGGCTCCCAAGGGGTCACAGGGCCCAGAGCCCTTGGAGGTGTGCTTAATCCAGGAATGTGGGCATCTGCTCCTCTTCAGGGACCTGCTGCATCACCAACAACAACAGCCTCTCCGCTTACGCCCAGGACTGTGGCAAACTACAGCTTGGCTGCTGAAAGGAACAAACTGATGGCCTCAGGCCTCCCCAGCAATGAGGTAAACACAATACAAGAGGCAAGAGCGATGTCAACACAGACTTTCTATGCTCGTAAATTATGTGTTTTTGAAGCTTGGTGCATGGAAAGGAATATTGTCTCTTATTCCTGTGACCTGGTCCAGCTTCTTACCTTTCTACAGGACCTGCTGGAGAAAGGATGCTCATTTTCCACAATTAAGGTGTTTTTGTCAGCCATCTCAGCATGCCATGAGGGCTGGGGGGGAAAGACGCCCGGTGCACACCCTCTCATGATAAGGTTCATGAAGGGCGTACTGAGGAAGAGACCTCCCAGCAGGACCTTGATCCCTGATTGGGATCTCCAACTGGTCCTGAGTGCTCTCTGTGAGCCCCCATTTGAACCATTAAGCGACATTAAGATAGATTTGCTATCTTATAAGACCACTTTACTCCTGGCTCTTGGCTTGGCGAAACGGGTGGGCGATCTCCATGTTTTGTTTGTGCACCTAATGTGTACCAGGTTTGTCCCTGACGGGTCAAAGGTCACCCTAAGGCCTAACCTTGCATATGTCCCAAAGGTCCTGACTTTGAATCCCAGAAGTTTGGACTTTGAACTCTCTTCATTTCTTCCTGCTCCTGTCCTCACTGAGGAACAAAAAAGACTGAGAGCACTCTGCCCCGTTAGGGCCTTAAGTGCTTATATTGAGAAAACAGCTGATTGGAGGAAAACAAACCAACTGTTTGTATGTTTTGCAGTCCCGGCTACTGGCAGGGCCCTGTCAAAGCAACGCCTCTCACACTGGGTGACTGAGGCCATTAAAAGGGCGTACAGTAGCAAAGGTCAACAGGTGCCCTCTGGGGTACGTGCCCACTCTACTCGATGCTTGGCCACCTCGTGGTCACTGTTCAAGGGTGTACCAGTTGCAAACATCTGTGCGGCTGCGAACTGGAGCTCAACGAACACTTTTGCAAAACATTACAATTTGGACGTTACTGCGTGTGACGTCACTCAGGCTGTCCTCTCTAACACATAGTAGAGAGCGGTCGAGAGATGCCTAATGTATAAAGGCAGATGTTCACACAAGTATGCATCTTACTGAGCATTTCAAGGGCGTGAATGAATTACGTTCCCATAGCAATAGTGTTGCACCAAGTGACTGACTGATAAGGGAAGTGAAAGTTATGCACCATAACTCATGTTCCCTGAAGGAAGGGAACGAGGTGCAACACAGTTGGCCCTTTTCAATGCTGAAGCTCGGTGAAGTGCATTTTGGAGGAAGTAGGATGGGCGTCCGCGTCTTAAGTACCCAGAGGGCGGGGTCTCTGGGGTGACGCCTCCTGCCGTTAAGGTGTGATTGTATTCCTTCAGGTAATCGCACGGGGGCGCAATTTCCCATAGCAATAGTGTTGCACCTCGTTCCCTTCCTTCAGGGAACATGAGTTATGGTGCATACCGTATTTTCCGGTATAGGTCGCACCTTTTTATGTTTTTTTCAAGGCCTGCGACCTATACTCAGGTGCGACCTATATATACAGTGGTGGAGAAAGTACTCAAACACTGTACTTAAGTAAAAGTACAAATAAACAGACAAAAATGTACTCTAGTAAAAGTAGAAGTACCATATTAATATTTTTACTTAAGTAAAAGTAAATAAGTACTTGCTTTTAAAAATACTTAAAGTATTAAAGTAAAAGTACTTGCTGAATGTATTAACTAATGCAATGGTCTACAATACCATTAAGTGTGCGTACTGTATGCATATTTTCTGTAATACATTAATAGTGTTGAGCCATTTTAATGAACAATGCTGCAGATAATGCATGTTTTTATTGTGTTTACTCTGTGACACAGTTCACACTTGGACTTTTGATTCTGTGTGTCAGAATTTCAGTGATGAGTTAAATACCATTAAGCAAAATAAGAAAGAGGAATGATTATACCTTTGAAAGTTTTTATTTAACACAAAATAAAACCAATGTGTCATTTTAACTGCAGTAAACACATTTAAGTAAAAGTTGTCTGTTTGAAAAAAGGAGCATTAGACACAACTAACAAAGGAATAGATCACTTCAACTCGTTTGTCATCAACTCTAGTTAAAATATTGTCTAGTCAATCTTGTAATGGATCAACAATGAACAATACTTTAACTTCCTGACAACATTTTCAAAACTTGGACCTGAGTGTCGAGACATTTGGAGAAATCTCTTGTCTCCTAACATCCCATGAACTGACACATTTTAATATTGCAGCAAGAATTTCTTGTTCAAGTTCAGAAGAAGTTGGTTTTCAAAGTTTTTGAGTCCATGTCTGGCTCTTTAGGGAGAGAGAATCTGTCCTGCTGTACTGAACAGTCTTTCAATAGTCTTTCAATAATATTTCAATAGTCTTTCAATAATATTTCAATAAAGCCATGGGTGTTGTGTATCTTCTGGATGAATCTTTGTGGTGGAATCCATTTTGTGTGTGTTAGTGGTGCTGTGGGTGCTCCCAGCTAAATGACTTATACACAAGAATATACATCATTGGTCCAGCTCTTCTTGAAGGCAGGTCTAATGTTACCTGTCCACTTTGCAGTGATTCAGTGGACCAACTCCCCTCTCAACATCAGTTACTTTCAAACTAACGACAAATCAAAAAGTTGCAACGTGAATGTAACTTGTAACTCAACACATTATAGAAATGTAGTGTAGTAGAAAGTACAGATACTTCATGTAAAATGTAGTGCAGTAAAAGTAAAAGTACCCACATTTAATTCTACTTAAGTAAAGTACAGATACATGAAAAATATACTTAAGTACAGTAACAAAGTATTTGTACTACATCACACCACTGCTTGGCTTGTTATCCCTTTCGGTAAAACAAATTTTTAAATCCAGCTCATTTCACAATTACGTTCATTTATTAAGTAAAAGTTCAGCTCAGACATATATTTGCTATACTTAATTTTTATCAAACAAATAATTGTTTTTAAGTGTTAATCCTCTTAAAACCTTGCTGTGCGCTCCTGTGGCAGACATTTGCAGCAGAGCTAAACGTAGGTGCGACCTATACTCCGGTGCAACCTATCTAGGGATTTTTCCAATCTATTGGTGATAATTGGACAATGAGACCTATACACAGGTGCGACCTATACACCAGAAAATACTGTAACTTTCAGGTCATCTGGATGGTTTCTTTATTTGCTGAGATGTTTCGTCCTTCATCCAAAAGACTTCTTCAATCTGAGGAGCCACCAAACAAAACGGATTCCCACAAACAGCATATTCCATAGTGGGGAAAAAAAACAGTTTGCTGGTGCTAAGATGGCCTCCAGGGCCTGCCCTCTCCCCCGTCAACTCCTCTGAGACAGTCATGTCAAAGTGGTTCAAAACTCCAAAGTTCATAGTCAATAGTCCAGGTATAAAATCCAACAATGTTCAGTGAGTTCATCTGGACGGTTACTTTCTGGAGTGTTTTTTTCCACTATGGAGTATGCTGTCTGTGGAGTCAATTTTGTTGGATGGCTCTTCAGATTGAAAAAGTCCTTTGGATGAAGGACAAAACATCTCAGCAGAAAAAGAAACTGTCCAGATGACCTGACTGAACATTGTTGGATTTTTTATACCTGGATCATTGCGCATGAACTTTGTTCTTCTACACATTATTTTTAAGTGTACAAGTTAGGGGATATTAAAAGTGTGTTTACAGAAATTAATAAATTATAAGCTTTTGTGTTGTAATAATCCATTCAAACATTGCAATAAAAATACAATAAAAAATAGGTAATGATTCAAAAAAGAGATGTGTACAAATCATTTATACACTTAAATATACTTTGAATTTCATGTTTACTCTTTAGCCAGTAATCAGTGAATGCATGGAAGTAGAAATGAACTTACAAAGCTCAGTGATGTTTCACTTCAGACCTCTTTCCAACTTGTAGACAGCCAGTTGTAGACCATAGCCTTGAGTAATTGGCTAAAAGTGTCAGTGGTACATGGACACCCCTTCTTTGTTTTCACCTCTCTCTCTACTTGCAGCTCCTGCAGTTGAATGAGCTGTGTTGTGTTCTAGGCAGTAATTGCAAGAAAAGGAAAGTATCAATGCTCTTTTCTTGGCACCGGGTTGGCTCAGAGGTTACTACAGTCCCCACAATTTGAAGCGCTGTCTGCTTGAAAGTAGAGTTGACCCAGACATGACAGGAGCGTCTCTTTGGCTTGTGGGAAGCACTGGGAGAGGTCACTCCTGTCCACCCGCATTGCATTACTAAGGCCCAACAGCAAATTGTCACAGTGGAACTCACCTCTGTGGCAAAAAAGATGTTTTAAGAATTGAGTCAAAAGTGACTGCACCAAGGTTGGACAGTCATTGCCAATGGTAATTTAATTTCAGTAGTGCAATGGTTTAGTCTCCAGGCAGAAGAATCTCTGCTGGTTTTTTTGCCGCCAACAAGGAAAGGTGTGAAAATAGCCAAACGTATCACCTTGACTCCTTTATGTTCTACAGTATTGTATTTTACTAGATGTGTAGTATGTGTAGTGTAGTACAGTATCTGGATCTAAATTTAATTAGAAGTACAGTATGTTCATTTATATATTCACATCATCTGACTCCTTCCGTTGCAATTTCATTGAAAATGCTAATCATTCAAATAATATTCTATTTAAAATTTGACACTTCCTAAATGTTATTAGAGCATTCATGTGACCCTTTTGGTTTACATTCCATTTGACTTTACTTTTCTTTCAGATGCTCCCTTTTTGCAGGGGTTCCCACAGTGAGTGGATTCACACAAAACATTTGGCAGTTGTTTTACACCTGGATGCCATTCCTGCAACTTGGGTTCAAACTTGCAGCCTCAAGAATATTAAACCACTGACAACACACAAGTATCCATCCATTCATTACCTTTTACCCACTTCTTCCTTTTCGGATCACAGAAGTCTCTGGTACCCATATGCAGCATCACTGCGTGAGAGGCGGAGCACGCCCATGACAGGTCTCCAGTTCATCACAGGGCCACATAGAAACAGAGACAAACAACCATTCACTCTCTCACTCACACCTAGGGAAAATTTAGAGCTACCAATAAACCTAACATGCATGTTTTTGGTCTGTGGGAGGAAACTGGAGTACCTGGAGAAAACCCACACATGCACAGAGAGAACATTCAAACTCCACCCTTCTAGGAGGTCGAGGCCGAGATTTGATCTGGAGACCTTCTCACTGAGTGGCTGCAGCTCTACAAACTGTGCCACCGTGCTGCCCCACATGAGTGCTTAACTCGAGCTATAACTACAAAGTACAGGGAGTCCTCGACTTACAAACAGGTTCCGGACCTAAGGATTGTTCCTATGTCGAAAATGACGTAAGTCGGATCACATACAAAGAGGTTTTTGTCCAAAATATAAACTATGAACTTTAAACTTCTATATAAAATGTTGTATAATATACATTTAAAACAATGGACTAACATGGTGCATGTTGCTGTTTTTGGAGTCTCCAGTATTTTTGCTGGCATGTGACACATTTAGAAAAATATGCAGACCAGAGAGCTCCTGGGGATCCACTGATCACTCTGTGCCAGATTTCTCATCCCTCTACTGTACATTTTGTTTAAACAAATTAATTTCTTGGGGAGGATAATGTTCACTCCCCCCTATAATAAAATGCAGCATAAGCATATCCTATGTTTCACTAAATCCCCATTCTAATACTGTGTAATTGTAACCAAGTAAAGCACACATAAATTGACTGCGGCTGGACCTCCCAAGCCACTTCTGTTAAACAGCATGAACTCCACAAAGCCGATCACGCTGTTCAGCCGACAATCGAGGGCACTTAAATAAACATGAGATTTGAGAAAACTCATTTAAATTTGAGCATTGCTTGCAGATCTGAGAAAGTTTAGTTTGTACTATAACTAATAAAAAAAAAGCCCAGCAACCAACTTTTAAATGAATAAACAAAAATAATATGTATATAAGCCGAATTCAGAGTGCTCGAGTTAGTTTACAGATTTTTAACTGCATTTCTTACTGTGTAACTACTCGTGGTCACAACACAATAAAGCTGTCCCAGTCATAAGATAATGAATAACTACCAATAATTATTGAATTCCTGTTATTTATAACAATAGTTTTAAATTAGAAATATTTGTTGCTTTAAACTATTGGTGTAAAAAGCAACATGGAAGTTTTCTTGACATTTGAAATGTTTGTTTCATCCAATTATTTCATAAAAAGGCTATTAAATGCTATAGTGATGGGAGAAGCCTTGTTTATATATTTTTTGCATTTACCAGTAGTTAGTTTTATGAATGTGAGATGAGATCTGTTCAAATAGTTGAGGTTAGAAAATAGTTCTACAGTTAACTTCTATCTACAAAATATGTCAAATATTTGCTCTTGTTCTTCAATTAGAGTAAATAAAAAATAAACCTTAACAGTGTAAGAAAACAAGAGCAGAACCAAGAATTCTTGGAAACTAGACCCTGGTGTACTAACAGTTACTATAAATTCACACAATTTGCGCTATTAATGCCAGAACACAGGGCACGTCCTTGTTACAAAACAAATATTCAATATGCAAACTTGATCAAAATAGAACTGCTTAATGGCTAATGATATATGTGCAAAGAGTAACAAATTTCCAATTATGTGTCTGGATGATACAGCTATGAACATACAACCAATACATTTACTGATTGTTTGTAATCTGCTTCCACTTTATCCCAAATTCATATTCAAATCCTGCAGTTAAGCAACAGGTGTTCATTGCTTAACTTGTTTTCAATGGCAAAATCTTTGAGATGTACAATTTTCACAGAAGAGTTTTTAAGGAGATTAGCAACTCAAGTGGATAAAATCTAAAGTTACCGCTGCAGGCAATTCAAAGATATGAGAAATCCACAAGAATTATGATTATTTTCTTGGAATTTGTTGAATTATATCCTTTGTTGATTGTGTCCCTGTGGCCTAAATGTTCACTTTCTCTCACATTGCTCTAGAAAATAAATCGGTGTAAGCATTTAGTTATTAGTTACAGTATGAACCACAGTGTAGCAATCTAAACTACATTTTAGAATATGTCATACAAGCCAGAGCCTGAGTTCCACAACTTGCTTAATGCAACTATGAAACTGCTCCATCCATCCATCCATCCATCCATCCATCCCATTTACCTACGGCCCATGTCCAGCTATCACTGTGCGAGAGGGGGGGGACACCCGGGACAGGTCTCCAGTCCATCACAGGGCCACATAGAGACAAAAAAAAAAAAATCACTCTCACTCACACCTAAGGACAATTTAGAGTCACCAATCAGCCTAACATACATGTATTTGGTCTGTGGGAGCAAACTGGAGTACCCAGAGAAAACCCATGCATGGACGGAGAGAAATTGCAAACTCCATCCAGAAAGGTCCCCTGGCCGGGATTTGATCCAGCGACCTGTTTAGTGAGAGGCGGCAGCAGCTTTACAAACTCAGCCAACCTGCATGTGAAACTTATGTCAAATTGCAATAAAATGTTGTTTAGTTACAAGCAACCAAAGCAATGAAGAAAGCTTTAATGCTGCACACAGAAATCTAAGCAACCTGCATCATATGGTGTTGAGGAAACAAAGTATGTATGCCTTACCTTTAGAAGAGGTACTTCCTTGACCTGGTATGTGTATTCACATCAGGATGACCACAGCAGCAAATAAAGGAGCTAATTCTGAGCAAAAGACAGAAAGAAAATGGTAAATGGAATATTTTTCATTCAACCCTTTATGCTACATCCAGACCGAACGCGTTTTCAACTGCAGGAGCGTCCGGTTTGCAGGCAAAGTCAATGGGGGACGCGCCTCCAGGCGCGTCTTGGCGTCGTGCGTCACGTCACGTCCGTGTTGAGCGTGCTGGAAAGCGTTTTCCGTGCACGTGAACCCGCGTCAGCCTCCAAAGCACGCCTTGAACATGCTGTAGATTTCGCCGTTCAAACTCGTGAACGCGTGTGTCAACCAATCAGGGAGAGTCGGGGGGAGAAGAGAGGGGGAGAGTCCCTATGTGACGCGGAAACGAGGGGACGGGTATTGCGCAACTATGTGACGTATTGTTTGTGGGACACAGAAAAAACCCGCGAAGTCGTGTACTATGGAAGAGAAACTCATTGTAGCTGTGTGTTCGCGACAAGTCCTTCACGACCAGTCAAGTCTGCTCTACAGAGACAGAAATAAAAAGCTCCTTGCCTGGCGGAGTGCAGTGAGGAACTCGGTATACCGGTAAGCTCCTCCCACACCCCCCGCCGCCACACCGCCGCAGCTTCGCGTTCTGGTCTGGACACCACTGTGTGAAGTTGAAACGCTGTTCGGTCTGGATGTACCATCATTCATACAGGTCAATCCCACTGAGCCCCGGGGACTCGTTTACAAGAGAGACCTGAATTTTAATAAAAGGTGATGACAACCGTGGACAACAAATACAACAATAGACAATCATAAATGATGCATACAAATTGAGAACAACAAGTGAAAATAAAATGGTATTTAAAAAAAGTACTTAAAGGGGACCACAGATTCAAAATTCACCTTTTAATGGTTTTTTTACTCAACTTTGGGTATGTACTTCATAAAAAAACAGTCCTAAGGCCAAAGAAATGCACCCAGTGGTTTATTTACTCTAAGTAGATTTATTTGTCTGTGATAGAAACACTTCGTTCTCACTTCCTGCGGTTTGTGACGTCACAAACCGCAGCCACAACCCACACCAAACCTGAGTCCAGCCCCTCACCTGATTCCTGATTTCATCTCATCTTTTGTTTAAATGTTCTTAATTTCATGTGTACAGCACTTTGTTGCAGCTGTGGTTGTTTTAAATGGCTTTATAAATAAAGTATAATTGTTATTTTTACGTTTTAGTTCAATTTTTAGCGATCGCTCCCAACGCGCAGCCGGCAGAAATAAAACGAGCAGACCGCCGGCGAAGGGACCATCTGCGTGCGGGAGCTGCTGGGAGCTGCTGGCTTTTGAGGTCCGTGGGGTCCGGTCAGAGGTTGCCTCATACGGATAAATTAACTGGAGACACTCGGTGAACTTTGTGTGTGTGTGGACTGAAGCAGCGATCGCTCCCAAAAGCGCCGCATGCAACGAGCGGTTAACTGGCGGTGTGCCGGAGGAGGAAGAGCTATCATTAGCCTCGGAGGTGGGCTAATGCTAAAAGGAGCTGCAAATGGCGGCGCGCGCAGACGGCTTTCGGTAAGTTATCTTAAGCTAGCACTAACAGTAAGTCAAATGAGTAATTAAAAAAGAGCTAATTTTAAAACAACAACATATTAGAGATACTGGCTGTTACAGAGGGCGGAGTAAATGTAAACAGATTTTTGTAGGGCGTGGCATTCAGAGCTCATTATCATAAACCGGTCGTTTAGAACGGAAGTCAGAAAATGCATGACTAGAAAGGGGATATTTTATTATCTAAGAATTATTTTGTGCATTAAATTGAATGAACATGGTCTGGATAGCCCACAGAAATACCATAAAAATTTAAAAAACCAATATGTGGTCTGCTTTAAAGGGGACCACACATGCAAAATTCACTTTTTAATGTTTTTTTACTAAACTTTGGGTATTTACTTCATAAAAAAACAGTCCTTGTGCCAAAAAAATGCACCCAGTGGTTTATTTACTCTAAGTAGATTTATTTATTTTTGATAAATACACCAGGATTCACACTTCCTGCATTTATTGACGTCACAAGCCGCCAGCCAATCAGATCAAACCTGAGTCCAGCCCCTCACCTAGCAACCCCTGGTTAGGCTCAACCCACTTCTGTATTAAACACATGACTGTTGTTTTTCATGATTTCATCTCATCTTTTGTTTATATGTTCTTAATTTCATGTGTACAGCACTTTGTTGCAGCTGTGTTTTTTTAAATGGCTTTATAAATAAAGTATAATTGTTATTTTTATGTTTTAGTTCAATTTTTAGTGTATTTGCGATCGCTGCCAACGCGCAGCCGGCAAAAATTAAACGAGCGGACCACAGGCGGAAGGACCGGGTTCGACGGGACCCTCTTCCGGCGCGATGGAGCGGAGCTTCAACTGTACAGCCTTGCAGCAGCCTCGCAGCAGGCTCGCAGCAAGAGGACCTTCTCCTTACAGATTAATTTACGGGAGACACTTGGTGAACTTTGTGTTGTCTTCACTGGAACAGCGATAACTCCCAAAATCTCCGCGTGCTTCACGAGCGGAGCTGGCGAAAACCGGAAGAGGAACAAGCTAACATTAGCTTCGGATTCGGGTGGTCTAATGCTAAAAGGAGCAGCAAACTGCGGCGCGCTCAGACGGGTTTCGGTAAGTTATCTTAAGCTAACACTAACAGTAAGTCAAATGAGTAATAAAAAAAGAGCTAATTTTAAAACAACAACACATTACAGATACTGGCTGTTACAGAGGGCGTGAACAGATCGTTGAAGGGCGTGGACTTCAAGAAACCGGTCGTTCAAAACGAAAGTTAAAAATGGCAGAATTAAAAAGGGTATAATTGATTATCTAATAATTATTTTGTGCATTAAATTGAAGGAATAGGGTCTAGATAGCACACAGAAATAACATAAAATTAAAAAAAATGCATCTGAGGTCCCCTTTAAATCTTATTTTGTGCCTTTCTAGCTAATCCAGATACTCAAAGCTCTTTACAACACAATATGTGCCCTCATTTACCTCCATACATACATTCATACAGCACTCTACTAGGGCTCTACTAAGATAATCTGATCAAATCATCCTGTAAAGACTGATCAGTGCTTTTAGATCACCTTCATACACCCATGGGGCACACATCTGAGGCAATGAGGGATTCGGTGTCTTGCCGAGGGACGCTTCAACAAGTGACTGCTGGTGGAATTGAATCCTCAACTCTCCCATTGGAGGATGAGTGCTCTAACCACTCAGTCACAGCTGCCCTGAAGTCTCATCAAAGCCAAACAACCAGATGATAAATAAATACAAAGGTAACTCTCTATCAAATATATGTTTTGGAGTCAGGGATGGACCAGGCAGGGCAGAGATTACTTCATCCTGTGTCAGTGTGTTTTCCAAAATGCAGTGGGTGATTTTAAAGTGATGAGTTGCCCATCACAACTTCCCCAAACATCCACAAAAACAAAAGCATAAGTCTTGTGTCTTGTCTCAACTCCCAGACACTTCAGTGGTCTCTCATCTGAACTTTATCTGACACACAAGAGCTGTCATTGACGAGTTTTACCAAGCAAACAGTGCCTTGGTTGA
Organism: Garcialebias charrua; assembly: GCA_038048925.1. Classification (NCBI taxonomy): domain Eukaryota; kingdom Metazoa; phylum Chordata; class Actinopteri; order Cyprinodontiformes; family Rivulidae; genus Garcialebias; species Garcialebias charrua. Next base: position 15,243 of record JBBPBX010001517.1, on the reverse strand, counting down.
TGATCATAACATTGATGTTGGTGGTGGGAATGATGTGTGGGTCCAAACAACACCACTAAAGCATGTGTTGTGAGTCCCTGGCTACTCTCTGACAGCTAAAGGGACAAACATCTGTTGTTCAGAGGTTGTTTCAGGAACTTTTCACTAAGAAAGCTGTGGCACTTTTGTTTGAAATGAACCATGAAGCAAACTTTCTAAAGCGAAACCTTTTTTTAAATGCATATATACCTGTCAGAATGCTAATATATTCAACAGCTGGTGTGAAAATATGCTAAATTAACAACTGCTAGCTTACAGTAAAATATTAGAAAAGCAGGTGAACTACCAGGAACACTTCAAGAGCTATCCAAAATAAAAGTTTTTGGAATT
>JBBPBX010001517.1:0-12547 GCA_038048925.1 Garcialebias charrua | reverse complement strand
TTGACTTTGCTTAATGATGCTCAGCACACAGCGGTATATATGGTAGGTGGAAGGTTTGGGGGTTTCCCCAGATATTCCTTCTGGAATTTCTGTTTAAATGTGCAGTGCACCGGAACACCAGGCCCATTTCTAAGGTGTTAGTTAATAATTATTACTCTCTGTTTGAATTCAAAGTTTTGCAAAGCAGAAGCTGCAGTTTACTGCCGTTGCGCTGAGGATTGTCACACCACTGACTTTTCCTTTCCAAAGGGCCATGTAAGCTGTGCTATCAACAATAACAGGCACTGTGATTCCAGGCAGGTCGTCTTATTACCATCGCCTCCGTTTTGTGATGCACAATTAATGAGCCATCTCACACAGGTTAGACAAGGTCTTCTAAATACAGACATTTTCAAGAGCATTATTTAGAGACTTATTTGTTCTGGTTAACTGGCTTCCTGCAGGATAATTTTTTTTGTTTTTTTGTTCAAAGCTCTCTTTTTCTTTGGCAGTTTTATTTAAAAGTAATTATCCAAATTCCAACAGAACTCTGTTGGGAAGAAAACAATACTGACAATTAAGTGCTGTCACCTCACAGCTAGCCTGGTTAAAACCAGACCCTTGTCCTTCACTTCGCTTCGTACTAGGGTCTGGACTTTCTCCATTGAGAAACGATTCTTGCTGGAGGCGTGGCCTCTGCCTGAGGAACAAAACCATTGGATCTTAGAAAAATTTTGAACAGGGAAAAGCATTCTGCTCCCTCCCCCTCTGTGCTCTGCCGAACTTGACATCAGCTCCGCCCCCTGCTGCATTTTCTCTCGCTGCCTGCATATTCTGTGTTTATATGTTAATAAAACGTTTGAAAAATATAAAATAAAACCATGTAGCGCTGGTCCAGCACACCAGAAGACCAGAAAATATGCAGGGACTCGGGCAACAACGTAAAACCCGAGTTTTTTTCTCTCGTGACAACCTGAGGCACTTCCTTATTCTTTGCACTCAGCGGAGAGAGAGGAGGAGGAGGGAGCGATCACTTGACTTTTGGCCAAAAAAACAAAAGAAAACTCCAGATAAGGGATTAAGAAGGGGAAATTAATACATTTGTGTCACATATAAAACAGTCCTGCATCGCTTTGCATCGCTTTGAATGAGAACATGCGGCTGCTCGCTGGCTGCGCGCTGGGACAGGTGGGGGCGTGGGTTAGGGGCCAAAAACTCCGCCCCTTCTGTTCTCTGATTGGTCCGGTCAAAAATCAGCCGGAGAAATCGTTGTCTATGGGAGAAGTCCCAGACTGTGCAGTGAAGGGAAATGAGAATTGAGCGGAGCTGTGCAGGAAGGCGAGGGCCAGGCTACCTCACAGCACGAAGGTCAAAGTTTGGTAGGCTTTTTTTTCTGTTTCTTGCTTGTACCTTCTCTTTTAGTCCATCTGGGTCTTTTAAGAGTTCAAAGGCAGCAGGTAGATTGCAACGGAGGTGAGTTTGAAACAAAAGAAAATCATCTTGATGGGTGGTTCACACTGTGCACAGTCCTCTGCCAAGTTTAAATTCAAAAAGCTCAATAAAAGCTACAGAATACATGTGGGGCAGATCAAGCACCATCTTAAATGTTTATTACAAGTCATCTATGTGAGTTAAAATTATATTTTGTTGTATTTGTTTAATTACCGTGAGCTTTTCATTTTATATTTTTATTGCTGATTTTTAGCAAATAATTTTTTCTCTTAAACACATGATTTATGTCCTGAATTAATTTGTGTCACAGGGAATATGATGTATGTATGCTCATGTAAAGGAATGGTGACTTGGGGGAAGTGGGTTGAATCTACAGTGGGAGGTTGACTCAGACCAAAGGCATCTGTGTGGGAGTGGTTGTAATTGGCTGCTGTGTGGCATTGTCTCATTAATATGTGGCCCAGGGGAAGGAGACAGCCAATTTCCTCACTCTGTATTTGGTTGTTTGACTGGATCTCCATTGATGCTAAACGCAGAGCTCCCGGGGCACACCACGCTTTTCTGCCTGCTTCGTTAAAACTAAGAAAATGATTTAATGTTGGACAGGCTGGAAGCTTCAGTAACAGAAGGGTGTCGTAAGTCTGAAAAGCTGTTACCCCCTGATTTCTGGATGAGTTTAATGGAGTCTATTTGAGATGGTCCCATCCTGCAGGATGGCATGTTCTGTCAGTGTGCTGCTGACACTTTAATTTTCTCAACTCCAGAGTACTATGGCACCTGTTAAATATACAGGGCGCATGGGAAAAGGGGTAATTATTAATAAAAAATAAAAGTATACGACTTAAATATGTTGACCAAAATTACTTGACCTAATGTGACCAGTTACAAACCATAAGAACTTTTTATTTAAAAGAAAATTATAAATGCTCAGATGCAAAATTAAGAAGAAAAAAAAAACCTCCTATTCGTAGAACGTGGTAAATAATGTGCAAACGGTAACATTTTTGACAACACTGCTGCCTGCAGTTTACTTAGAACACACACTTCTAACAGGACTGTTGGTTTAAGCACACAAGTAAACACAGAGAGCAGCAACAGTTTTCCTTTAACTGATGAACTTGGATGAAAGATGCAAATAGGAATTCAAAACAAGCAAATGGGTTGAGTGCATCCTTGGAGAAGGTGAAATATAGAGTTACTTGTTTGATATGCTTAACTATCTCCAATGGGTCACACTTTAATACACATCCATCTCCTTATTTAAGTCTAGTCTGTTTAAAAGGCTACAAAACATAAATTTTTCAAACCTAAGATGACTACCATTTTTTATATTAAAACTGTTCTTTTGGCAACCATTGCAAACAAACCAGACTTGTTCAGTCCTTTTTAATTTGTACTGATATGAAGTTTTAATATGTTAACTGAGGCTCAGAGTCTAAGATGGAATTCTTCTAATTTTGGCCATTTATTTTTCAGCTTTTAATGTTCTGATCTCACAACCTGACAGACTGAAAAGCAGGATTAACTGTTCTTTTCTTCGTCCTTTTCATCCAATAATAATAACCTTAATAATAACCTTTTGTTTTCAAAGCAGTAAGAATTGTATGTACCGTAGCTTTTCCACACACCAAATCTGCATTTTGACCCCAGTTTAATTTCAATTCAATTCAATTCAGTTTGTTTATATAGCACCGAGTCACAACAGAAGTCACATCAGGGCACTGAACCGAAACAGTCATATAGAAAAATAATAATTTAACATTATTTATCTGAGGATCAGACTTTTTTGAAACTTAACTCCATTGCAGAACTCCCATATTAAGCAAGCATGAAGGCAACAGTGGAAAGGAAAAACTCCCACATGAGGAAGAAACCTTTAGCAGAACCAGGCTCTGGACAGGCGGCTTATATGCTTTGACCGGCTGGGTTTGGGAGGAACAGATACACAATGGCAGGTCAAGAATCATGTTAAGATAGAAATAACATCAAATGAAAACTATTCAATTTTAGCAATTTATTTAAGGATATTAGGTCAATTTGTCCTCTAGTAGTCTAAGCTTAAGGCAGCATGACAAGCCAACCCTAACTATAGGATTTATCAAAAAAGAAAATCTTAAACCCAATTTGTAAAAATGGACAATGTGCCAGCCTTTTGGACAGAAACTGGAAGTTTATTCCACAAGAGAGGAGCCTGATAAAAGATCTTCCTCACATTCTGCTTTTGGAAACTCTAGAAACTGCGAGTAAGCCTGCAGTCTGAGAGCAAAGTGCTCTGTTAGGAAAATATGGAAGAATAAGATCTCAAATATAAGATGGAGCTAGGTTGTTGAGAGCTTTGTAGGTTAGAAGTAATTGAATGAATGTTTAACTGAATGAATGATGAACAACATAAAACTCATCTTGCCATTTATTGTTGCCTGTCACATAAATGAAAAAGGCCAAACCTTTAATTTCAAGATGCATTTGCCTTAGTTTAAAACCTGGTATATTTAAAAAAAAATGAAAGAGGTTTCCATGTTTTTTTTTCCTCCAACCAAAAAAATGTAAATATAACTGTTACAAAATTAACTATATTGTTAGTATTGTTCTGTAAAGAGAGTGCCCAAAACTACTAAACTGTCAGTTCCTCGACAGGTCTGATTTCCTTTAGCAATGAGCTGGTGAATAATTAATCAGAGAATACATAAAATTCTCACGAGGGAGCTGGTCTGTATCCTCAGAGCAGACAACCACAGTGGGACATTCAAGGTCAGATTAAAATAGGCTTCTTTTCCAGTTATGTGGGGATAACGACACTGAAAAATACCTATAATTGGCTTAAAACACTGCGGAACAACGTTGTTTGTGTTATCATCAAGGACAACGTCATACGTTGTGTCAGCTTGGTCAACCACTGTAACATTCAAATCATTTGACAAACAAACCACAACCTCAGTCACGTCCTCGCGCGGAGGCGCCGTTTCCATAATCTGGAGCATGTGTGACTCATTGCATGTCTCGAAACTGTGCAGTTCGAGGGGCAGGGGCAGGAGGGCCGCTTCTCGGGGGCACATGTCGGGACAGACCATTTTTCAAAGGGTCACGGTTCCCAGACATCAACTTCTCTCGAAGTTCACCCACTGTGAGACCTAGGTGAGAACTCTTTTGGTTCGATCTGAACCATCTTGGTTCATCTAGAGAGCGAACACCTGCCTTTTGTGGTTCATTGCTCATCACAGGGTTTTCAACCTGTAGTTTGTTATCATGAGGATTCTGTTCACTCTCGCACTCTAAAGGAGAGGAAACCTCTTCTAATGTCTGCGAGTGGGATGTGACCTTATGACCTGTACAAATCTCTGATGGTATCCTAGGTTGTATTTCGGCCTCAAAAACTGTCGCAGCATATTGTTTTATCACTTCCATGGAATCTTTTTTGCAATCAACCAGAAAACGAACACATTTCATTTGAAAAGGCATAAGATTCAAAATGAAAAGACGTTTAAACTCCACATTTTCCTCTAATCCAGGGACAGTTTTGTCCTTTGTGCAAGCAGAGAGGAGCCTGTCGTAAAACACCAGAGGATGTTCACCTGGTTCCTGTAGGACGTTCTTAGCAGCTAAGTAATTAGCATACGATGAGGCAGATTCCCCCCCTTTGCGGGAAGCACGGGCAGGAATCCCAAGGCCCCCACGCATCCATCTAGGATAGATAGGAGAGGAGGCCCCCTCAGGTGGTTCACCTGTTTGAACGTCCATCTTTGTACTGATGTTCTGTGAAAAATCAAGTAACGTGGGTCTTATTTCACAGGGTGCAGTCTCACCATGTGATGTCGACCTATGAGATGACCATCAAGGTTGGCTAGTTTTGTGTGATTTTTTGTGAAAAACCAAGACAAAAGATGCCTCCTGTGTGTTATTTTAAACTTGCAGTTCAAAAACACAGGGACAGAGAGCTAGTTTTGCACAGAATTGATGATAAAAGTGTCAAGGCTTATCAAAAACAGACATGTCTGTATTAAATCTGTGTAACTGTTCTGCCATCAACATTTGATTATACGTGAAAACCAAATGAAAGGGTGCTGTGTGTACAATATTCTCAAAATGTTTCCCGTATAAAACAGGAACATTCAACATGTACAAATTACAGGAAGACTGCGTCTTCTAAAGTAACCAGCAGGGGGCACAGCGCTGGAAATGAGTTTATCACAGCGACTGTAATTTCTCTATCTGACCGCTATAGAGGCGCTGTTATCACCCGTGAGCGAAGCTGCAGCTTCAATCATCCACAGACGTCTATCAACGTATCAAAAGCATTAATCAGACAGATCGAAAGTTTTCACGTGACAAACTCCAGAACCCCAGTCTCACAAAAATGAAATTATGTGAGCAAAAGCGGTTGAACCGTGAAATCTTTTAAACTGCGGTTAAAAGAAATAAGGTCGGTCCCCATAAAACCGGCAAAATCGGTGTCACGTGACCTGGTCACATGGCGATCGGCAGTCTCAGAGCAACCGACTCAATCCACCCATTAAACTCACAAAAACACCGCGTTTAAACAGTCTTTTCAATGACAGTAATGGACAAACAAGCACGGAAACTCATCTGGGACAAGCAGCTATGAAGTGAAAGTTGACGAGGAGCGGGCTTCACCCACCGCGCAAGCGTCAACACTCATGCCTGGTACCCACTGCCCCCGCTGTCAGGCGGCTGAAGCGACCGGTTTACATTCAAAGTCTATTGAGGAGACGCGTCGAGTCACGGCGAACCAGGAAGCGGCGCGATTCGAGTGATCGAAGCGGCGCGGCGGCAGCCTTCACGGGCACGCGCGCGTCCGCCGTCGAGCCGCCGACGTCCCAAATGTTGATCTCTGGCGGCTCGACGCATCCGGCAAACAGTCGGGAGAGCCTCGCTATCTGATTACACAACCACAACGGGACTTTTGTTGGACTTTTTAAACTTACCGGATCGACCCTCCATGAATTGGAACCAAACTCCGGTAATAAACGTGGCATTTTTACAGTTGCTGCTGACAGGCTGCTGTTCTCTCCAGTGTAGATCACCCCAAACATAAAAAAAACGTTTTATCTCATCAAAGACCGTCGGAAGTGCAGTCAACACAACAACTGAACCCGGAAAACAAGCTAGAGACCCCTCCCTCTGCTGCCCCCTAGTGGGCGTCATCAGACGGTCTTCAGTGGCCAGTGGGACCGTGACCAGCGGCCAAAAGGGGACGGCAGGCGCGTTTCGAGTTGTGCAGTGGGGACCAGGCATTACAGCGTAATCGACCAATCACAGCGAAGACAGAAACGTAGTTCTAAAACCCAAGCGTTCATGGGAAATTGTGTCTTCCAAACCTAACGCCGCCCACGTGCGACGTGCCGTTCGAGCGGTGTGTTCACGGACCTGCGGTCGGTCGAACAAAAGCGTGTAACGGACTTTTCAACGTTCTAAAACAGTCATAAATATCGCAAAACACCGCGGTAAAGCCAGTCTTCGACGATATCACGTGCATAGAACTCAAACAACACAAATAAACCGTCAGAAATGTGTGCAAAAATGAATCTGACAACCAGAGTCTACAGAAACCAACGTTCTTGAACACGACACACAATGGACCAATCATAGCGTTTTAAGCAGCCATCTTGTCCCGGTACCGTTTAGCTTAGCCCGATCCAAAGTCCTAGACACTCTTTCACAAAATAAATGTATTTTTACACCGCAGAAAATTCTGTAAACGAGCTCAAACACATCCAGGCTAACTCCCCACGCCCTCCAGAGAAGGCAGTACGCTAACTGAGTACAACAACGGACTTTACGTCACTCGGAACCGGATCGCGGTCCGGCCCAAAAGCTGAGTGGGATCACCCGAACCTCAAGCAAACACGTCGTAACAGAAAAAGGCACTTAATGGAGCATCATATGTGTGAAACAGACGTTTAACAGTAAATCGCAGATGTAATAAAATGAAGCAGAGGTGACACGGCGGTCACAAAACGAAAAAATGCATGCAGCCTCGCGACACGTAATGAAACGTCTCACAAAAACAAACATCCATTCATCCGCAGCTCCAAAACACACGTTCAAAAGTGAAAGAAAAGAATAATTCTAACGGGAAAACGCACCAGACAATGCACTATTAGCAATCTCTGAGACACTCACCAGCCAAAACCACTCTATAAGTCCACAACAGGATGCAAACTATGCCAACAACACTGCGACAATAAGCTACAAAAACAACTTATCAATTTAATATTTCAGCAGACCGTACGCGGGCCACCATTAAATGTAACAATATAGGAGTTATTCGTCAGTTTACTGACTTACATATAGTTTTAGGTGCGCATCGTTGAGCAGACTTTTATCTGCACAAACATGCCACCAATTCACGGGGTCTCAACTTTTTCAGATTAAATCAACAAATCTAACGATGTGATTAGCCAGAAATGTAATTTCACAGGAGACTTCAATTTATATTGGTCTACCAGAAAATAGACCTTTTATTGAAACTATCACAAGAATTACATTAAACATTTGTATCGATATTAGCTCTGATTTAATAACTACGTTGACAAGAATTCAAATTAAAACAAACAGACAGTTTAAACTTAACTGTTGGCACATTACTTAACAGGTTAAATGCGTATGAAAAATAAGAAATAGGAGGAAGGAGTACTGGAAGCTAAGTTAAGCTAAAGTTGGTTACTTTGAACCAGACTGGGTGACACCTTTTTCCCCACACGAGCAGACTGCTGGGCTCCCGCACGCTCAAACACACCACGGCTCGTTACCTGTTGAAGGTTCGTCTCTTGGAGACAAGAGTGGAGAAGTTTGTGGACACACACGTGGATGGGTTTGTCCAGTGGCCGTCCAGTTAGAACTTCAGCGTGAGTGTGCTGATTCACGATACGAGGAACTCGCCTCCCTCGGCAGGAAACAACGGTCAAGCGCACAGACTGATTTTCAAAATAAAACTTTAGAAAACAAATTCTTCCAGAAATGAGTGAATGGATCAAAGTAAGGCTTTACTATGATTCCAGCTGAGACGTGGGTCGTTGACACATGACCGGGCCGTCTCCAGCTTTCCCCGAGGAGAGAAGCAAGTTGTCAGTTCGTTCTCCTCCAAACACTAACTAGAAAATGCAGGAAGTGCCCATTATATGGGAGGCGGGATCTGACCCACCTCCTAAATGACTACTGGCTGAACTTAACAAAATAAGAGATGGAAGTTTAATTCCATAGGCAGAAAGACTCTTGACGGACAACAGGAAAACTGTTTACATAAACGACCAGGTGGACTGTCCTGTTGAGTCTAGCTTGAAGACAAAACAAGAGAAGGCAGAGAACAGCTCTTACCCTGACTTCTGCCTTAGCGACAGAGTCTGCTTGCTCTTGCAGAAATAAAACCAGCAGAAGGTCACAGTCATGCAAGTAACAGATCATCATTGAAATGACAAAAAGTATACTGTTTGATCAATTCTGAATTAACACACATTAAAGAGAAAGTTCAATCTGATTAATTAGTGTCCATTAATTCAACATAATTGTAACAAAATATAGTGTCCACTTGTCTCCTTGAGCTCCAAGCAAGTGTAACACTGAGAGTTTCAGAGAGGTGTGAACCCTAAAATATCAGAGACGAGGTGTATCACTACAGTCCCCCTTTTTGGAAGTCATCGCCTGTCCTTGGAGATGAGTTCCAACACGAAAGGATACCACCGAATGTCTCTGACCTCTATGTAATCCAGCAAGTGGAAAAAAAAGTCAAAAAAAGTTCAAAATTATACTCCCATAATGTTTTTGGAAATTCCATACTGTTCGTAGGTAATCCCATTGCGGTAGTCTAAAAAAGCTAAGTCTGGTCCTCTGGACATTCAAAAAAACAAAACAAAACAAAGCAAAAAAAACTGTAGAAACGTTTCGTCTTTCGTCCGAAAGACTTCCTCAGTCTGAGGTGCTGGGTTCAGCTCAGTCTTATAAATAGCACCCTCTCACAGTGTTACACAACCAGTTGGCTGATGACAGCCGAAACCAGCTGCTCACATGATCAAGGAGGACCATCAGCCTAACAAAGGATCGTTAGCACCCTGATGGTTGTTTGCTATTCACAGAGGGCTGAGTGATACCAGCAATCACAGCATTGTAGGAGGGGGACAGTTGAACCCGGAGGCCTCCACCCCTGTTTAATGATGGGCGGTTTCTTTTCACAAAGATGGCCTCCTTTACTCCTCTCTCAAACCATCGTTCCTCTCTATCAAGGATGTGAACATCTTCATCCCTGAAAGAGTGACCGCTGGCCTGGAGATGAGTGTAGACTGCAGAGTCCTGACCTGATGATGTTGATCTTCTGTGCTGGGCCATCCTTTTGGCCAGTGGCTGTTTAGTTTCCCCGATATAAGACTGATCACAGCCCTCCTGACACTGAACAGCATACACAATGTTACTCTGTTTTTGCCGGGGGACTGGATCTTTGGGATGAACCAGTTTTTGCCGTAATGTATTTTGGGGTTTAAAAGCCACTGGGACGTTGTGTTTAGAAAATAAACGTCTCAATGTCTCTGAAACCCCTGCAACATATGGAATGGCCACTGGTCTGGGTCTGGGTTCCTTCTTTTCACCTGATGGTTGGCTGGAGTCCTGTTTGGGTTTCTTCTCTGCTTTCAGGAAGGCCCAGTTAGGATATCCACATTTCTCTAGAGCCTGTTTTGTGTGTGATTTCTCCTTCTGTCTGGCTGCTGAGTTAGTGGGGACGCTGTCTGCTCTGTGATACAGAGTCCTGATGACTCCTAACTTGTGCTCCAGAGGGTGATGGGAGTCAAACTGTAAATACTGGTCTGTGTGGGTGGGTTTGCGGTACACCTCAGTTTGCAAATTTCCTCTATCAGAAACTGAGACCTCACAGTCCAAGAAAGCCAACCTGCCATTTTTTACATCTTCTCGTGTGAACTTGATATATTTATCCACAGAGTTGATGTGATCAGTGAAATGTTGGACTTCCTGAGATTTAATTTTAACCCAGGTGTCGTCAACATACCTGAACCAATGACTTGGTGGTCTCCCTGAAAAGGATGTCAAGGCTCTCTTTTCTACCTCCTCCATGTACAGGTTGGCAACAATAGGAGAAACTGGAGACCCCATAGCACACCCATGTTTCTGCCTATAATATTGCTCCCCATATGTGAAGTAGGTTGACTGCAGGCACAGTTTCAAGAGTTGACACAGTTGCTCTGTGGAAAGCGTGGTTCTGCTGTTCAGAGTGGTGTCTGATTTTAACCTTAAACAGACCACCTCTACTGCCTCATCAACAGGAATGCACGTAAAGAGCGATGTGACATCAAAAGAGACCATAGTTTCATCAGTCTCCATGATGACATCCCTCACCTTATCCACAAAGTCCATGGTGTTCTGTATGTGGTGTTCTGAGCTGCCAACTAAAGGGATGAGTACAGATGCCAGATATTTGGAAACATTGTAAGTGACCGAGTTAATCATGCTAACAATTGGTCTTAAAGGTACACCTTGTTTGTGGATTTTGGGTAAACCATACAGACTTGGCGTGGCCTCCCCTGGGTACAGTCTGTGGTACAGAATATTGTCAATAGCCTTGTCCTGCTTCAAAATTTTCAGGCAATCTATCAACTTCTTCTTGTAACCACTTCCTGGATCTCTTTTCAGCGGTTCATAAGTGGTTAAGTCACTAAGGAGTGACATAACTTTCTCATGATAGTCTTTCTGGTTCAAAATCACTGTGCACCTTCCTTTGTCTGCTGGGAGAATTATGATGTTTTTGTCCTTGCTAAGCGTGGTGAGTGCATCCCTCTCTTCTCTACTGATGTTGGAAGGTGGTGGTTTAGCATTACTGAGACAGGCTGAAACTTTGACTCTGAGTTGTTCTGCTTCAAACTCTTTAATTTTGTTGTTACGGATGGCTGACTCAGTGGCTGTGATCATCTCCACCAGTGGAATTCTACTTGGTGCCACTGCAAAGATTGCCTGAAAATTTTGAAGCAGGACAAGGCTATTGACAATATTCTGTACCACAGACTGTACCCAGGGGAGGCCACGCCAAGTCTGTATGGTTTACCCAAAATCCACAAACAAGGTGTACCTTTAAGACCAATTGTTAGCATGATTAACTCGGTCACTTACAATGTTTCCAAATATCTGGCATCTGTACTCATCCCTTTAGTTGGCAGCTCAGAACACCACATACAGAACACCATGGACTTTGTGGATAAGGTGAGGGATGTCATCATGGAGACTGATGAAACAATGGTCTCTTTTGATGTCACATCGCTCTTTACGTGCATTCCTGTTGATGAGGCAGTAGAGGTGGTCTGTTTAAGGTTAAAATCAGACACCACTCTGAACAGCAGAACCACGCTTTCCACAGAGCAACTGTGTCAACTCTTGAAACTGTGCCTGCAGTCAACCTACTTCACATATGGGGAGCAATATTATAGGCAGAAACATGGGTGTGCTATGGGGTCTCCAGTTTCTCCTATTGTTGCCAACCTGTACATGGAGGAGGTAGAAAAGAGAGCCTTGACATCCTTTCCAGGGAGACCACCAAGTCATTGGTTCAGGTATGTCAGTCCTCACCTCCTTCTACAGGTGTGCAGTGGAGAGCATCCTGTGCTCCAGCATCAACGTGTGGCATGGAGGCTGCACAGTTGAAGAGAGGAAAGCTCTACAGAGAGTGGTGAAGGCTGCACAGAAGTCTGTTGGAGTCAGTCTCCCCACCATCACAGACATTTACACCTCCAGATGCAGGAAAAGAGCCACCTGCATCATGAAAGACCTCACTCACCCAGCACACTCACTCTTTGCCCCACTCCCCTCAGGACGGAGGTTGAGGAGCATCAAATGTAGAACCACTAGACTGAGGAACAGCTTCTACCCTGAGGCTGTTAGACTCATGAATAAATAAAAATAAAATAAAAAAATAAACACTGCAAAATATCACATCATGCTGATGCTGATCTGTTTTCTTGTTGCTGTATTCATCTGTGACCATCTGCTCATACAAACTCATGTTCGTGCTGCTGTTTATTCCCACTATATTAGGCTTAGTGTATTACTAGTTGATGCTTTTCTTAGTTAGTTCTAGATGTTATTACTGTTTTTCTCTTTCATTGTT
>JBBPBX010001516.1:74429-85718 GCA_038048925.1 Garcialebias charrua | reverse complement strand
TCCGATTTCCTTACAGGGTCTGTTCGGGGCGCACTATCAAACCGTTTTTGAACAATTACGTTCATCCTCCGAGGCGCTCGAACAGGTACGCAAGCACATAGTGTCGTCTCGGGTATCTGTTCTACGGCCTCTTGGTTGTCGGCGTCTCCATTTATCCGTTTTTACTTACGGGATGTCTCCAGCTCCTCTTTGACACATTCTGTTCTCAGGGTTGCAGCAGAGTAAAACCTTTTTTCATTATCAATAAACTTATTGATTAAATGACAGTTGTTTCTGTCTTTTATTGATGGGTGTTATGGTTCAAACGTTCCTTCAGTCAGAAGTACTCTTTGAAGCGGTTTTGGATCCTGTTATGAATTCCAGTAAGCTTTATTCATTTACCACCAGATAATGAGGTTGTTCACCTGCTTTTACATTTATTTAGGTATGCCGTTGCCAGAGTGTGTTATGGTTCCAGTCAGACCCAGTGAGGCATGGACCATATCCTGCTCCGCCTTTAACCGAATAAGTGTAGCTTAAAGGGCAGAGCTTACATGAAATAGAACGATGGTTACGTATTGTAACCCCAGATTCTATATAAGCGTAGCCCTTTAAGCCTTGGGCCTCACTGGATCTCATTTGGCTGAATTTTTTTAATTACCTTTTGGGAGCAGTTTCTCGGTCAACGGGGGCTTTTGTGGTAGACCGAGGTGTGGCCCACAGCAGGTGGGCTTGGACTAGAAGTCTTCAGTGTTGGCGCAAAGCGCAGGGATAAACCCAATAGGTGTAGCTTAAAGGGCTACGCTTACACTCATAGAATCTGGGGTTACAATACGTGACCATTGTTTTTGGTACAACCAAAAGCAGCTGGTCTGATGATCTCAAAGCCTGAGAAGGAGCACAAGGATGAAGTAGGTCAGAAGGTGCGAGGTCGCTAATGCACTTATGTCAGTAGTAGAATTTTAAAATTGATTCTGATGCACACAGGAAGCCAGTGAAGGGAGGACAGAACTGGTGAAATGTGCTCAAACCTGTAAGTTCCTGTTAAGCCTCGGATATAGTTGACGCGTCGCATAGGGCGCGCGGCCAAAGTGACGCAATCGCGAAGTCCCCACCCCCGTGCTTTGGCCAGCGCGTTGGTTTCGCGCGTGGTCGTGCACCTCCCAGATTTTGAAGCTCTGCAAGCCTAGCGCGCGCGCTGAATTGATTGACAGGTCGGGTGTGGACCTCACGCCAGCCTTCACGCCATACTATACCATTTTATTTATAGAGCACTTAAAACAGCAACAAAGGCCAACCAAAGTGCTGTACAAACAGAAAAATGGCATCATAAGAGAGGCATACAGATTTTTTTTTTTAAACAAGTTAAAAAAAAGATGTCAAAGTAGCTAAATGGATAGATTACTGTATAAGGCAAATGTAGAAAACTAAAAACAGGAACATGTTAGCATTGGTTTTTGCCAGCAGTCCAACAGATTATTAAAACCATTTAGAGAGGTCAAGGTCGAGAGCTTCAGATATTTTTGTAAGATATTCCAGGAAGCAGGAGCGGAGTAGGAGAAGGTCCTTTTGCCAAGTTTACCGGTAATCCTCACTGACGGAACACTGCAGGTAATCATGTCCTGAGAGCGCACGCTGTATCTGCACTCACACAGACATGTAGGAGGAGATGTATGAAGGCAGCAGACCAAGAAGTGATTTAAAGATGAAAATGTACCAGTGGAAGAGTCTGCGTGAAGTTAATGATGTCCAGTTAACCAGTGAATACAGTGGTGGGTACGATAATCACAGCCAGTTATAAATCTTAGTGCACCATGATAGACAGCATCCAACATCTGTAGGGTGCTTGTAGGAGCATTTATGTAGATAATGTCACCGTAATCAATGGAGGGAAGGGAAGTCAGTTACAAGGCGTTTCTTAGCATTCAGTGTTAGACAGGATCTGTTTCTGAAAAAGAAACCCAGTTTAACTTTCAGTTTCTTTACTAGGTTTTCCACGTGGAGCAAAAGAGAGATTTGAATCGACCAGGAGGATACCCAAATATTTATAGGAATCAACAAACTTAAAGGTTCAGTATGCAGTTTCTGTAGAACTGCAGCAGTTAGAAATATTTTCAACAGGCAAAGCATTCTGATCCCTCCCCCTCAGAGCCATATGTGGCTCTGCCCCCTTGTGGTCTGTTGAATTTCAAATTCAAGCTCTGTTTTTATTGGCTGATTCAAATTCAAGCTCTGTTTTTATTGGCTGGAAAATGGCGGGTCACCTTTTCTTTTTAGAAATGCTTATTTACCACCTGGAGAAGCAAGGGGACAATATTTTTTTTAAATTTTTTCAGAGATTACCTGGCTAACATCAGTCTGTCAGGAGGTAGTGACAGAGTGAAGAAATATGTTCATAAAAAAAGCTACATACTGCAGCTTCAATAGGGACACCATTTTAGGTGTGTTTGAGGAAGAACTGCTGGGACTGAATTCCTGTTTGAAAAAAGCATCCCTTTGGTTTTATCAGCATTTAAGACATGTTTGAGACGGAACTAATCAGACTGGATGATGTCAAAAGCAGATTGCAAAAGCTGGAAAGCCTTAGCAACAGTTTTAGCTCGACAGTAAACAACTGTGTCATCAGCATAGAAATGTAAGGATGCATCAGGGATGCTTTGACCTATGTTACTTATGTAGATTGTAAAGAGGGTGAGTCCTAAGACTGAGCCTTGTGGTACACCTTTGTTGACTGTTAAATAACAGGAAAGCAGAGGCGGTCCGTGGTATGAGCGACTGGGGCTGTAGCCCTGGGCGCTGTCCAGCAGGGGGCGGCATAACACAGCATAACACCCCCCTCCCCACCCGCTGGGGTTACTTGTCCGCTGGCGCCCACATCGCTGAAGACATCGCGTTGGAAAGAAACAGATTATTACTGCAAATTATTGAAGTTTGAAGATGGAAAGGAAAAGGTCAAAGCCTTCAGGTGCACAGTTTAGGAAAAAGAGAAAAGAAGAAGAGGAGAAACGAGCAAAAGTTAAAGGTAAGAAGAGCTGCTGTGTTTCACTTTCAGTTTCGTTTCTTGTTGCGTGAAATGCTAGGCTGTAGGCTAGCTTGCGGATGCTAATTGGTTAGCTGCTTAGGACGACATATTTTGTTAACAGAGGAAAATATTACAGCATGGAAAGGTAATAATAATCTTTAAGATGGATCCCTCTCACGTCCCAGTTTGTACTGAGTGATGGACTGAGCAGATTTATAGATTTTCGCACGGTTTGCTTTGTTAGAAATGGCAGAGACTGTGTTATGATACAGAACAGTTAGAAAAATAAGTAGAATTATTCATTCTGTGATGTTGCTTGAAGGTTATCATTGGTTGAACAAACTGTGAAATAAGGGGCAGATATAATAAGATTTCATCTTCTTTCTGCTCCCTTCATTTTATCCTACTTGTATTCTTGTATCTGATGAAACTGTCTTGTATTGTTCTTTTAAAATGAATGAATAAACATCAAATCAAATCAAAACCCTGGCTGTCACACACAAAAATCTGTGCTTTTATAATGAAGTACTGTACTGTACTTTGATTAATGCTCCTAAACAAACACAGACTTATAGCTCATTATTAAATACGTTTTCTATTTTAATTAAAATACTGTTTGATTGCTTATTTAAATTTATACTGTCTCATGCAGTCAATCCTCCTGAGCTTTCTGTGCACACCAACAATAAGTTCTCCTTCTATGCCCTCAGTACAACACTGCACTTTAAGGGGAACTCAGACTTGGATGGCAGAGAGCTTGTAAGGGAGCTCAGGAACTTGCCTGATTTGCCATCAAAGTCTGTGACTGCTCTTGAGCTTCTAAACTTTGTCCATGAAAGTGACCTCTCAGAAATTTATCCAAATTTGTGGACTGCTCTGAGAATTGCAGTTACCATTCCTGTCACAGTGGCTGGAGCAGAAAGAAGCTTTTCAAATTTGAAAATAATAAAAACATATCTGAGGTCAACTATGTCTCAGGAACGCCTCAGTGGTCTGGCAGTCATCAGTATCAACCATGCAGTTGCTGAGCAGATTTCACATGATGAGATTATTGATGACTTTGCATCCAGGAAGGCAAAGAGGATCAATATTTAGGTGACAGCATTTCTAATTACAGTATGTTTTGTGTTTTTGCTTTTAATCCACATGCTGTAATTATATCTTATTTTACATTTTATGTTGTGTTAAACTCTTGTTGTTCAAAGTACATACAAATAGTACAAAAAGGTTTGGTAAAAGATTCATTTGCACAGTAGTGAGCATGAACTTTCTTATTCATTTGTACCGTTTACTATGTATTTCTTGTTTGAAAAAAAAAATTAAAAGAAAGTGTTCTAGTGATGGTGGAGTGACCTTCTTATACAAACTGCCTGTCATGCACCACACTGCAGGCAGGGGGCACCATTTAGCAGCAACCCAACTGCCTGCGCCCAATGGGGGAGGGGGTGGTGGAGGGGGCGCCGTTGGGGTTGCTCGCCCGGGGCGCCATATAGGCTAGGACCGCCTCTGACAGGAAGTACCGTTATGTTGAACAATTGCCTCCGATCAGAAAGATAGTTAGAAAACCAACCAATGGTGTGATCTGAGAAACCGATTTCTGAGAGCTTATGACACTAGCTGTTATGATACAGTGTCAAATGCTTTAGACAGGTCTAAGAAAAGTGCACAATAATCCTTAGCATCCAATGCTTCAACAACATCATTCAAGCAGTCGTTGTGCTGTGTTGTTTCCTGAAACCAGATTGGTGGAGAGGTAAGATGTTAAATGAGTCCAAATACTTTTTGATTTGAGAGTTTATCAGTTTTTCTTGAACCTTGGCTAAAATGCAGAGTTTAGAGATCAGTCGTTAGTTGTTCAGTGAGGTGGAGTCACCTCCCTTCAGCAAAGGAAGAACAAAGGCTGTTTTCAAAGCATCCGGAATGGAGTTTGTGGGTCACAGGGACTGAAATGATATGAGCAGCCAGCCTTAAGAAATAAGGTGGAAGTTCATCTGGACCTGCAGATTTTTTAGGATCAAGATCATTTAACAGTTTATTAACCTCACTGACTGAGAACGGAGAAAAAGAGAAGGTGTGATTAATTGAGGATTGACTTGTAGGAGGGATTTGATTTGTAGAAGTTTGATTATTAGGTGAAGTGGCTGACTTTCCATTTGTAACTGTGTCAAATAATAAACTAGAAGCAACAAAATGTTTGTTGAAACAGTTCAGGATCTCGTGCTTATTTGACACAGGGACAGAGTTAACGAGAAGTTGTGATGGGAGGTCAGATGATTGGTGGGTGCTTGAGAGAGATTTGATGGTTTTCCAGAATCTTTTAGGGTCGTTTAGATTTTTGGAAGTCTGAGATTTAAAAAAATAGTTACGTTTTGCGGCTTTGATGGCAGTTGTGCATTTATTCCTCAGCTGCCGAAAATTCTACCAATCAGTGTCTGAGCTAGATTTTCTCGCTGCGGCCCAAAGATGCCTCTCCTATGCAGGAGGTCAGCTAGTTCAGGAGTAAACCAGGGGCTGTCACGTCCAAGATTAAGCTTCAGGGTGGATAAAGCCGATAACCTGCGTTATTTACACAGTATGCTTTGCTTGTAAATAAAATGGCTGTCCATGTTAAAACATATTTTAAAATTTTACAAAACTAAAACACCCTACAGTATTTTTACAGTTAAAATAAAAGTTCATCAAATAAAGTCAAATGTTAAAAGTAATTGTGGTTCCCTTTAATAATAATTAATAATAATAATAATAATGAATTCAATTTATAACGCGCTTTTCATTAGTGAAAATCTCAAAGCGCTACACACATTGAATGCTACACACATTCATAAACCGGTGGCGGCAGACTACCATGCAAGGTGCTTTCCAGTCCTACCGGGAGCAACTCGGGGTTAAGTGTCTTGCCCAAGGACACAATGACACATGGTGTGGGGAACCGGGATTCGAACCGCCAACCTTCCGATCGGGGGACGACTGCCATTACCACTACGCCAATTTATTGTTTATCACTCATGAAACCTACAGAGGAAGAGATAACATTTCCTTAATAGGTCGACCTATTAAGGAAATGTTTGATGTGAGAGTAACTGATGATACAATGGCATTGGAGTAATTTTTGTGTTTTTTCTTTTCATTCAGTCTACTACACCAAGGCAAAGCTCCCTGACACCACCATGCAAGATGTGCGAAGAATCATAAGAAAAAAATGCAACAACATAAAACTATGCCAAGCAACTAAATGAAAAGAACTAAAAGTACTGTTCATTCATTCATTCAACCTTTATTTAGTCAGGTAAATCTTTTGAACCTCATGGGCTCATTTACGAAAGCGACCTGCTAAAACTAAAGAACAATGAACAGCAGTGGTAGAATTTCCTTAAACAATAAACAAACAAACAATAAACAATAGAAAACAAAAGAGAGAAAAAAACAAAAGAAAGTTTTTTTTTTTTTTTTAACAAAGTATCAAAAAACTAGCAAAACATTATAAGGTAGACGTATAAAATCAAAGACAGGAACAAATCTGCATTGGTTTTTGCCAGGATTCCAACAGATTCTGAAAACCATTTAGAGAAGTCAAGGTCGAGAGCTTCAGATCTTTTTGTAAGATATTCCATGAAGCAGGAGCGGAGTAGGAGAAGGCCCTTTTTCCAAGTTCAGTCCTCACTGACGGAACACTGCAGGTAATCATGTCCTGAGAGCGCACGCTGTAGCTGCACTCACGCAAAGACATGTAGGAGGAGATGTTGCAGCCGAAAGAAACTTACTCGGTGGGTGTGGCAAGATGGCGCCTCTGTGTGGCTTCGCCAGTGCTCCCCGACTTATTCTTTTTAGCCGTCTGTTGTTTTTATTTTTAATTTATTTAGTTTTTGTCAGCAAATGTAGCACGTTTGCTATACGTGTCTATGACCGGGATGCGCTGTTGGCGATCAAAGAATCGCTAATGGTTCGTTGTAACAGCTGGAGCAGCTCAGGTGGGAGTAATCCACCTCCACCTCCGTTTGTTTGCTGCTCACATGAGTGCCCGCTGCAATTCTCCAGAAGCAAGAAACGTAAAAGGGGATCTCGAGCCGGAGTCCAGGCTCGTGTAAGACGTTTGCACAGATTTTTGGCCAGTGAGCGGGGTTCATCTCGATGTCTGCGGTCCGTGCCAACCAGCTGGGAGCCGGACACGTCACTGGGAGCCGGGTCTGTCGGGACCTGCAACTCATCGCCATCTCTCTATATGAATAGAGGCTTACATGCTCACCAACGGAGATTTATTCGTCATAAACGCTCCTTGGATGAGCGCAATTTAATCTACATCCCGCTGAATATGGATATGAAAGTTGACAATCTGTCATCTCTGCGCATGGCCCTCCTCAACGTTCGTTCCATCAGTAACAAGTCATTTGCTGTGAACGAATTGTTCACAAAGGAATCTCTTCACTTCATGTTTTTAACTGAAACATGGCAACAAAGTTTGGATTTTGTTCACCTGCGGGAGCTCTGTCCAGGAAACTGTTCGGTGCTTGCAACTCCCAGAGAAGGGCGCAGAGGAGGTGGACTAGCGACCATGTTTAAAGACACTTTCTCCTGCAGACTGGTAAAACCACCAACTTTTTCTACTTTTGAACTTCAAATAATTAAAGTTGGCTCTTTTAATTTATTTTACTGTATTTTGGTATACAGACCTCCTGGCGCAGCCGGAGAGTTTTTATCTGAATTTACTGAGCTGCTGTCTACTATCATCAAGCTGGAGAAAATTATAATTTTGGGTGATTTCAATTTACATGTAGATGATGATTCTTGTAAAGCAGCAGTTGATCTTATCTCTATTACTGAGTCTTTTCATTTTACTCAGCATGTTCATGTACCCACACATTGCAAAGGTCATACTTTGGATCTTCTTTTTTCCTTTGGCCTCAACATTGATCTTGTTTGTGTAGAGGACATATTTTTCAGTGATCACAGTTGCTTATATTTTAATTTGTCCTTCAGCACTGATCCTGCTCCTCCTAGTCGCTTGATCCAAAAAAGAATAATAACTGAGCACACAGCCAAAACTTTTATTTCGCATTTTGATCCTTCACATTTAGTTTTTAACTCATTGAATGTGGACCTAGCAGTATCATGTTTTAATGCTTACTGTACTGATCTCTTGAATTTAATTGCACCTTTGAAACAAAGCACTGTTCGTGGTACAAACTCTCCTTGGATTAATAATGAAATCATGTCACTGAGGAGATTATGTCGGAAAACAGAACGTTTATGGAAACGTACTGACTTAGAGGTTCACAGGCTTCATTTAAAAGACTTAATCTGTTCCTTAAATGAGATGATTAAGAATGCAAGATCAAATTATTTTGCTAATCTCATCAAATCAAAAGGACGAAATCCAAAAATCTTATTTGACACGATCAAAAACATTGTTTCTCCGATGTGTTCGCTTCAAAGTAATTTTAATTATGCTGATTGTAATTTGTTTTTAAAAAATTTTATTGACAAAGTTGCTAACATCAGAGCTGGTATCTTACCGTCAACATCCAGTTATGTGGACCCTCGACCGTTGACCTTGACGACATGGTCCTCTTTTGACCCAGTGTCCGTTAAAGGTTCAGTATGTAATTTCTGGAACACGCTGGAACTTGGGAAATTTTTAACAGAGACACGTTTCTGGTCCCTCCCCCTCAGAGCCATATATGGCTCTGTTACACCTTGCTCTGCTGGAATTCAAATTCAAGCTCTGTTTTTATTGGCTGGTTAACGGCGGGTCACTGTGGCTTTTTAGAAATGCTTTTAGAGAAGCAAGGGGACAATAGTTTTTTTCAGAGATTACTTGTCTAAAATCAGTATGTCAGGAGGTAGTGACAGAGTGAAGAAATATGTTAAAAATATATTGTTAGAAAAGTTACATACAGCTCCTTTAAGGACATTTCTGATCTTTTGACACACATGACAATGTCATCGAGTCCACTGGATGTTCTTCCATCATCTCTTTTTAAAGATGTTTTTGATTTTATTGGTCCCAGTGTAGTCAGCCTGATAAATTTATCTCTTAGTTCTGGATCTGTACCTCAATGTTTTAAAACTGCTGTTGTCTGTCCTCTGTTAAAAAAGCCTAACCTGGACTGCACTCTGCCTGAAAATTATAGACCCATTTCTAAACTTCCTTTATTGTCGAAAATCCTTGAGAAGGTTGTAGCTCAACAACTGAACTTTTATATTGAGGACAATGATCTTTTGGACAGTTTCCAGTCTGGTTTTCGTAGACTGCATTCCACAGAATCTGCATTACTAAAAGTTTCTAGTGATGTGTTGATGGCAGCTGACACTGGACATTACACTGTGTTTGTTGCTTTGGACTTGACTTCAGCATTTGATACTGTGGATCACACTGTTCTCATTAACAGATTATGTGACCTGTTTGGTATTTCTGGTACGGTTTTAAATTGGTTCAATTCTTATTTATCTAATAGGTCTTTTACTGTTTTCATGAACAATGTTCATTCTGACGTTTCTGATCTGCCCTATGGGGTGCCCCAGGGTTCAGTTTTGGGCCCGATCCTCTTTTTATTGTACCTACGCCCATTAGGCTTTATCTTAAATAGCTTTAGTAACGTCTCATACCATGTGTACGCTGATGACATTCAATTGTATTGTTCATTTCGACTGTCTGAATTCTATAAATTGACTGAACTCAGTAACTGCCTATCAGCCATTAAGATATGGCTTAATGACAACCACCTGCAGCTAAATGCTAACAAGACTGAAACGCTTATCGTTGCTCCGGATGATAAAATCATTGAAATTAAGAAGCATCTTGGGTTCCTAAACCTTGCGAACAAAAACAACCTCAGATATCTGGGTGTTCTCTTTGACAGCTCTCTGTCAATGGACAATCATTGCAAATTGTTAGTTCGAAACTGTTTTTATCATTTAAGGAATATTTCTAAGCTACGTGCTATTGTATCACAAAAGGAATTAGAAATGATTGTCCATGCATTTATTTCTTCTCGCCTAGACTATTGTAACGGCCTTTTAGTGGGGATTAGTAAATCCTCCATAGCTTCCCTTCAATCTGTGCAAAACGCTGCAGCCAGGCTTTTGACTAGAACCCCCAGAACAGCTCATATCACTCCGGTTCTGGCCTCTCTACACTGGCTCCCAGTTCATTTTAGGTCACATTTTAAAATTTTATTATTAACTTTTAAAGCATTACATGGTGAGGCTCCTAAATATTTATTGGACCTTTTGAAGCCTCTTTGTCCATCTAGAACTCTGAGGTCTTCCAATAAGCTACTGCTGACAGTTCCGAGAACTCATTTTAGAACTCGTGGCGATAGAGCATTTCAAGTGGTGGCTCCGAGGCTCTGGAACGCTCTCCCTATAACAATACGCTGCTCCGAGTCAACAGCTGCATTTAAAAACAGTCTTAAGACTCATCTCTTCAGACAGGCGTTTGGTTAACTTTGTACATTGTTTTTAGAGCTAGTTATGTTTTACCTTTTTGTATAGTATCTCTGTGATTTTATTTCTGTGATTTTATTTTTCCTCTTGTGAAGCACTTTGTGACTCATGTCTGGGAAATGTGCTATATAAATAAAGATTACTTACTTACTTACTGTAGCATTTCTGTGAAGATTTTTTTTCCCCCAAAGATGTAAAGATGCCTTGTTCTGAAAAGGAAAGACTTCAGTTTCCAGTTGGAGACACTATTTTTGCTTTGATGTTTGTTAAGCAAATGCATACATTTTTACGTTGTTCTGGACTTTGTGTTTACATCTTGAAATGCAAATGTGCTCCTTTTCCTTTCAATTTTTAATACTTTGAAGGGATGAATTTTAAATGCTGCTGTTTTGTAGACTGATTTTATAAACTGTTTTTGAGCTGCACCTTAACTTAAAGTATACTTATTTTTGCCCAAGAACACCATACCTACTGTGAAGCATGGGGGTGGGAAACATCATGCTTTGGGGCTGTTTTTGTGTAAAGGGGACAGGACGACTGACTTGAACGGGGCCATGCATCGTGAGATTTTACGCCAGAACCTCCTTGAAGATGGAACGTGGCTGGGTCTTCCCACTGATCCCAAACGCATCGCTCGGGCAACGAAGGAGTGGCTCCATAAAAAGCATTTCAAGGTCCTGGAGTGGCCTAGCCAGTCTCCAGACCTCGACCCCATGGAAAATTTGTGGAGAGTTGAAAAGTCTGTGCTGCCCAGCAACAGCCCCAAAACATTACTGCTCTATAGATCTGCATGTAGGAATGGGCCAAAATACTAGCTAGTGTGTGCAAACCTAGTGAAGACTTAT
>JBBPBX010001516.1:47549-70033 GCA_038048925.1 Garcialebias charrua | reverse complement strand
TAAACAATAATAACGCAGAAAGAAGAATATTGTGAATTTTACAGACGGATAAAACCAAAAGGACTAGTCACAGAAAATTATGTTCCAGTCTTTTTACTTTTATGCACAGCACTTTCAAATTTGAGGTATAAAAAATTTACATAGAAGCCTGTATCATACGCATCATCAAAAAGATGAAAATAAAATACAGATGTTCACCAGAAGTCAGCAAAGAAATAAAACATAGATACTTTAAACAGATTGTGGTTTTGTTTTTGAAATACAGTACTGTATAATGCAAGTTTGAAGCAGAGCAGAGATGCACACCTTGTAGTACTCCCAATGCTTGGGTTCATAGCCTTCAGGAATTTCAGCAAGCTCTGCTTCACCTACACAACACGATAAAACTTATCAATTTGTAGCTTAGCTAATTGTTAAATTGCATCTCAAATATATCAAAGCACATCAGATGATCCAAAATGTACCATGAAAAAAGAGACTTTTAAACCACAAAACACGTTTGCTCACCAATGAAGATATTCACTGTTGTGACAAATATTCCAATTGGAATTCCAGTCAGCAGAACGTAATATCGCTGCAATAAAAATAAAAAAAAACATGGACATAAATAAATAAACAAATAAGAAAATGCTTTGGCTCCACGTCAGTCACAACAAGAATCGGGGGTCTAACCAAAGTTCCTATGTCAGCAAAACAATACTGTTAGGCAAAATGAGCTGCTGTTTTACAAACTTGTATTTTAATTCTTGAATTTCTAGAACTACACATGTAGAAGTGATTATTAGTTCTAAACTGTGTAGAATTTGACTTTATAGCATTACAAGTGAAATGTCATAAGTAATCCAATTCAATATTGTATGGCTAATATAAAAGCATCCACTATTAAACATTACTTAAATTATCATATTTGAAAATACAATACATTGCAAAAAAGAGCTATGTTTAAAGTTTAACAAAGTATTTGGTCAATTCCATCAGTCTGAAATGTAACAAAAACGCACTATGGCTACAAGAAATCCTACATTCCTGGATTTTTCGTTCTCTACTCAGAGCAGCCTGAAAGGATTTAAAGATTCACTTTATTATCTATGTTGCTGATGCACAGCTTTTAATGAAGATTAATGGTATTGAGAAACTTTCTTTGAGAAAAGTCTCAGAGGTTGTGAATGAAATGGAGTTTTGCCACTCACCAATAATTTCAGAAATCTCGTGTCGTAGTAGCTTGTGGATTGGATGAAGAACATTTTCTTCCCATGACTATATCGAACGGCAACTGAAAAATAAACACATGGATGTGTCCGTCATTTTACTGATATTCTAAACTTACATAAAACTTAATAATATTACCGGATATTACCGAATAATATTACCAGAAGTCTGTTGGAGTCAGTCTCCCCACGATCACAGACATTTACACCTCCAGATGCAGGAAGAGAGCCACCTGCATCATGAAGGACCCCACTCACCCAGCACACACACTTTTTGCCCCACTCCACCCCACTCACCCAGCACACACACTTTTTGCCCCACTCCCCTCAGGACGGAGGTTGAGGAGCATTAAGTGTAGAACCACTAGACTGAGGAACAGCTTCTACCCCGAGGCTGTTAGACTCATGAATATCTAACCAGAATAATCACTGTGAAATATCACATCATGTTGCTGCTGATCTGTTTCACGCTGCCGTGTTCATTCATGCTCATCTGCTCATACAGTCTCATGTTCATGCTGCTGTTTGGAGTAATGTTTTTCTATGATATTAATGCTTAGTGTATTTTTAGTTGATGTTTTTCTTAGTTCATTTCTTAGATATTATTACTGTTTTTCTTTACTTTATACTGTTGGATGTAACTGGGACCCTGTGTACATAATCTCGTTTCATCACATATTGCGTATGACAATAAAGAATCTCTGACTCTGACTCTGATAAGCCGTCACAGAGTGGCTGGTCATAAAATTTTGAAGTATTTCTTATAATAAAAGGTACCGATAACTATAATGAATGACACAATTTTTAAATACTCCATAGAACTAAAATCTACACAGTAGTATGCAATATTTTCTACTGCCTAAATAAAGAATCCAGCAATACAGTACTTTTTGTTAAAAGATTATGCTTTAAAACAAGTTTAATTTTTACCGTTTTTGTGACATCGGCAAAAAGGAGAAAAAAAAAACTACAGGCATAACGAAATGTTAACTTTTGTCAAAGTCGTCATGTCCAAAAGTTAATGAATCCAAGAGTATTAAAAATACTGTAGTGTATAGTTTACAAAATGTATGTAGCTACAAGAATTTCACTGGTTTATGGGTAAACAACAGTGAGTGTGAAATGACAATAAGTGAAATAATTTAAGGGATTTTCTTAGGGCATAAATTAACTAAGGAGTACTTTTCAAATCCAATATATCAATTAATGTGATTGTGAACCAACTCGACTTGCTAAAAGTTAGTGTTGTTTACTGTTGTTGACAGCGCAATACAGGTTAGCAGCTAGCTGTGTTAGCAAGCTAACAAAACCTAGAGCAAGGTCACACGCTAAACAGCCACTTTAACAATAAAACCTTTGAGCGATTTCAACCAGCCGCGAGTCTCTCACCTTTATCTACTTGTGGGATAGTTCGAGTGAGTATATTTGCCGCATTATTTCCAGCTTTTAGTGGCCTCAGTCTGGCTGCAAAAGCAGCAGCAGACCTCAGAAGGCTCATGCCCACCATCTTTGTCAGTCCAACAACACCGGCTGTGATTCGTCGAATAAATGTGACGTCAGTGCCTAAAACCCGAAATTTTAAATATTTAGTTTAATAATCTGATATATATTGATGTTATTTAAAATGTTATTTTTTGTGTGTAAAATTCAAAATGTATATTTTGTAAAAAAAAAATTAAATAAACGCGTTGCGGCGAAGTGCATGCCGGGTAATACAGTGTTCAAGATGGCGGCGTCCTCTTCCTCAGGACGCATTTTGACTCTTTGCAAACAGTTTCAGAACGTCTTCAGGATATCTTCGGCGGTAACTACTCAGCACTGTGCTGTAGATGTGACAAGAGGACATATCAAGTATGTTAGGTAATGATGTGTTACGGTGTCCGAGGCGTTTCGTTCAAGGAAGCAATTAGAAAGCCGTCATCACTCGGTTCCCCTGCTGCTGCTCTTCTTATCCAAAAGATTATGAAAACGTCAACTTCGAAAAATAAGACGATCAACAGTAGTTTTCATATATTTTAATGCACATTTTACTTTTAAATGCCGTCAGATATGCAAATTTTTTTGTGGTTGTATCTCAGCAAAACCAAACGTTTTGTTATTGATTCTGTCAACAGCAAGCCACTATTTGACAATGATTGTTAATTCTCATGTAGCTGAATTAAGTAAACATAAGTGTTGTTGGGACATCCCAAGTGCTGGTGTAAATGCATGAATCCACTGATTCTTTTGTTCTTTCTTTAGTGAAAAGGCCTCAGTGATCGCTCCCATTAGTTCTGTGGGCCAGTATCGAACAGTGCACACAACATCCAGCAGGAGAGGTCTGTTAGAGTTTTTTGACTCTCCTGAGAACTGGGGAGAGTCCACTGTGAAGTCAGGTAAAAACCTTGCACACACATTTTGAAGAGCATAATTCAATTGTTTGCACTTTTGCAAAAATATAATATGTAAAATATTCCAAATCTATATGGGTTTGCATCACGGCAGACAGCTTTTAAAGCGATTATGGATGTGTCAAGCCAGACTTTAGTCATGTTGTTGCTTAAAAAAAATTTTTTTTCCCATGATGCCTGTTGTAATCTGCTAAATTTGTCATTGTTTATTTCATTGTAGGAGCACCATGGACTACCAGACAGCTGAGAGCAAAGAGCAGCGAGGACTTGCACAAACTGTGGTGAGCAGTGAGAGCATTGATAAAAGGCACTTCCCTTTGGAAACATTGCTTATAGCACTTTTTCTGCCTCAGGTATGTGTTGCTGAAAGAAAGAAACATGCTGCTAACGCTTAAGCAGGAAGCAAAAACGCAAAGCGTTCAGATGCCAAGTCCTGAAAGGCTCAAGAAGGTACAGTAGGTGTGGGGCTGAACTGACCAGTTTTCATCTCTTCATGCTATAATAAAAATATGTTTTAAAAAGAACGCTGGTTACAATTAATACTGTCCTCACAGATTGAACAGTCTATGATCAGACTGGACATGGTGGTGAATGAAAGGGAGACCGCACTCCGTCTGCTGCAGACTGGCCAAGAGAAGGCCCGACCTGGAGCCTGGAGGAGGAGCATATTTGGATTTGTCTACTGGTGAGGGTGAATTCCCATCGTATAAAAATAATGAGCAAATGACAAACTTTCTACCATTAGTAAATCTACCTATTTTTGTAATAGCCTTGAAAACAGACTTGACTCAGGTTGATAAACTAATGGATAGAGATCTTGATAGAATTATTTTGTAAGCAAAGCTTTTAGTGTATTATCATGAATCTGATCATTCTCTTGAGAAAATCAGCTCACTTGAATGTTCTTGCTCGAAGGTATCGATTCAGAGAGTATCCGATTCCTTGGTACATGAATAAACACTACCAGCGCAAGAGGTTTTTCACACCATCATACGTCGAACCATTTATAAGGTAAGATGTAGCACGTGTGGTTACAAGTTTTAATAATAAATGTATGCTCAAGTGGTTATGCCTAAACCCGATGTACTTTTTTTTTTTTTTGGCAGGTTGCGTACAGAAAAGCACCTTCGGGAAAAAGCCAGGAAAGAGAGAGCACAGAAGCAAAGACTGGCTAAATTACAGGAGAAGTTTCCTCAGATGAAGGTTCCTGCTTCATGATTCTGTTGTTTTGTACAGCTCTGCATTCTTAATTAGCTCATGCAATTTGTTGAAAATAGTGGATTTGTTTAGCTGGTATTTGATCCTAAAACAAATTGTTATGCAAACCTAAAATGTGTCCTGTTTTCATTTTAATTTGTAACCTATTCTATGTATTTAATATTTAAACACTGACCCAAAAAGCTCCCTAGAATAAATAACCATGTATACTGTGACTATTAAAATATTACACTCATATAAACACAAAAAACTTTATTTTTAAAAGATCACAGTATGTAGCCAATGACGAGTAAAAATGAAATTAAATACAGAATAACTTCAGGCAAAAGCTAACTTGCCTCTGCTTATGATGGGACTATGTGCTACACAAAAAAGGCAAATGGTCCGAAGATGTTTACTCTTCTCCAAATATCAACCCTTTTCACACGTTTTATTCTTGAAAATATGTTGAAATTCTGTACAACAAAACCTTTTCCCCAGTGAAACGTGATCTTTTGATGACGAGGCTTCTGTCAGGGGAAGCGGCTTCCACCAACGACTAACAAACATGACATCAAAAAGATGAGACGTTTTAGACATGAAGAAAAAACATAGCGCATCAATGTTTGACTCCTACAGTGAGTTCCAGACAGGTGTACGGATCAGCTCAATGTTAAAAACATATAAACAAAATAAATGCTGAGTGTTCCTGAATCTGGGTCAGAAGTGAACATCTCATGATGTAGCAAAAATGATGGTGGTTATGTGGTGCTGGATGTTAAATCAAGGACACTTCCTGTCCACACACTGCTTTCCTCCTTCCTCGTATTCTTGTTTGGAGATCCACATCTGCTGGAAGGTTCCCTAAAAATCAAAAGGAGGGAGAGAAAAAAAAAAAGTGCCGTAAAACATTTAGAGAAGATATATGTGCACATAATTGTAGTTTTGTTGAGCCAGAAAGGCGCTTTAGTTCAGATGTCAGTCATTCTGAATACAGGTAGTCCTCGACTTATGACGGTCTCGAGTTACGTTTCGCGGTTATGATGCATCTCCCATTAAAAATATACAGTACCGGTATATATATTTTGAAAATGTATTTTGAAAAGCCGAGTTACGCAGTTTCCGGTTGTAAAAGTAGCGGCGGAGGAATAGCGCACTGTACGCTCTATGTCTGGTCCTCTGGACATTCAAAAAACAAAACTGTACTGTTAACGCGGTTTTATGTTGTAAACGAATACGGAGGATGGACCGAGCTAGACGGCTGTTTGACGTCGTAAACGAATGGAGAATACGGAGGAGGGATGGAGGAAACGGCTTCACCAGCATACCAGTAGGAAATAAACTATTTTTTCCCCTTCATTATGGCTCCCAAATAAATATGTTTTTTGATAATTATGTAGGGTACTGTGTTAGGATAGGCTAAGTGCTTGGTAAAATACAGTACTGTACGTATAAGGTGCAGTAAGAACGTATGTTCCGACTTACGTCAAAATTCGGTTTACGCCGCCGCGTAGGAACGGATCTCCGTCGTAAGTCGAGGACTACCTGTAATTGGTGCATTCTTAAGTGGCTTCTATAGCCGTTTTCGCATTGGCCGGCCCTCCCCGGCTCTCCCAGCTTCTAACCCGGGTTCGGCGTCTTAGCATTTACCTTTTCCGCCCGGGATCCACCCTTGTTCTGGAACCATCTTCACCGTGGTTCTTATCGGGCCGAGCCCCACGGACCCAGTTTCACGTCATGTACTGCTCTCATTTGATTCGTTGTTTGCAGCAGGGGCGGGACTCATTCAAACAACCTCAGCGCGAGGGTTGAATTTCATTCAAATTTAACTACAGAAACCCCTAAAACAATTGTTAGCTGAATTAGTTTTTCTGAGTTAAATTTTTGTTAATAACTGATCACAAATCAGCTTATGTTACAACGTAAATAACAACGAAGCGCGCACCCATTTCCGCCTTTCAGCGCGACTTGAATGTCATTAAACAATAACTAAAACAATAACTAATATTGTCTAACTGTTGCGCGCAGCCAGGGTTTTAAAATATAACTAATAATCTCTAACTTCTACGTGCAGCTAAAATGTTAAGAGGAGTGATTCCTATATGGGTAAGGTGGACACCTGAAAATCCAGTCCGCTGTTTAGCTCAAAGCGTTAGAGCACTGTTGTTTTGACCAGGAGAAGCGGGTTCGCTTCCCGCCTGGGACAAAGTTATTTTACTTTTTTTTTTTTATTCACATTTTCTTTTAAATAAAAAGGAGTTTGTTTGGTTAACAAACTCCTTTTTATTTACTCCAATAAAAAAAAAAATAAGTAAAATAACTTTGTCCCCTATGATGAGTACAATTAATGGACTAAGTTTTCCCTCGCCCGGACGCGGGTCACCGGGGCCCCACTCTGGAGCCAGGCCCGGAGGTGGGGCACGCTGGCGAGCGCCTGGTGGCCGGGCTTTTACCCATGGAGCCCGGCCGGGCACAGCCCGAAGAGGAGACGTGGGTCCCCCTTCCCATGGGCTCACCACCTGTGGGAGGGGCCAAAGGGGTCGGGTGCAATGTGAGATGGGTGGTGGCCGAGGGCGGGGACCCTGGCGGTCTGATCCTCGGCTACAGAAGCTGGCCATTGGGACATGGAATGTCACCTCTCTGGTGGGGAAGGAGCCTGAGCTAGTGTGTGAGGTTGAGAGTTTCCGACTAGAAATAGTCGGACTCACCTCAACGCATGGCTCTGGCTCTGGAACCAGTTTCCTTGAGAGGGGTTGGACACTCTTCCACTCTGGAGTTGCCCCTGGTGAGAGGCGCCGAGCAGGAGTGGGCATACTGGTTGCCCCCCATCTTGGTGCCTGTACGTTGGGGTTCACCCCGGTGAACGAGAGGGTAGCCTCCCTTCGCCTACGTGTGGGGGGACGGGCTCTGACTGTTGTTTGTGCCTATGCACCAAACGGCAGCTCAGACTACCCACCCTTTTTGGAGTCCTTGGAGGGGGTATTGGAGAGTGCGCCTCCTGGGGACTCCCTTGTTCTACTGGGGGACTTCAACGCTCACGTGGGCAATGACAGTGAGACCTGGAGGGGTGTGGTTGGGAGGAACGGCCCCCCTGATCTGAACCAGAGTGGTGTTCTGTTATTGGACTTCTGTGCTCGTCATGGATTGTCCATAACGAACACCATGTTTAAGCATAAGGGTGTCCATATGTGCTCTTGGCACCAGGACACCCTAGGTCGCAGTTCGATGATCGACTTTGTTGTCGTCTCATCTGATCTGCGGCCGCATGTCTTGGACACTCGGGTGAGGAGAGGGGCGGAGCTGTCAACTGACCACTACCTGGTGGTGAGTTGGCTCCGATGGTGGGGGAGGATGCCGGTCAGACCTGGCAGACCCAAACGTATTGTGAGGGTCTGCTGGGAACGTCTGGCAGAGTCTCCCGTAAGACGGAGCTTTAACTCCCACCTCCGGGAGAGCTTTGAACACGTTCCAAGGGAGGCGGGGGACATGGAGTCCGAGTGGGCCGTGTTCCGCGCCCGGCAGTGAGGGATGCTGTCAGGCTGAAGAAGGAGTCCTATTGGGCCTTTTTGGCTTGTGGGACCCTGGAAGCAGCTGATAGGTACCGGCAGTCCAAGCGGCATGCGGCTCGGGTGGTTGCTGAGGCAAAAACTCGGGCGTGGGAGGAGTTCGGAGAGGCCATGGAGAATGACTTCCGTACGGCTTCGAGGCGATTCTGGTCCACCATCCGGCGTCTCAGGGGGGGAAAGAGGTACGAGACCAACACCATTTATGGTGGAGGTGGCGTGCTGCTGACCTCAACTCGGGATGTTGTGAGTCGGTGGGCGGAATACTTCGAAGACCTCCTCAATCCTACTGGCACGTCTTCCACTGAGGAAGCAGAGCCTGGGGACTTTGGGTCGGGTTCTCCGATCTCTGGTGCTGAGGTCGCCGAGGTGGTTAAAAAGCTCCGCGGTGGCAAGGCTCCGGGGGTGGATGAGATTCGCCCGGAGTTCCTTAGGGCTCTGGATGTTGTAGGGTTGTGTTGGCTTACGCGACTCTGCAATATCGCGTGGACATCGGGGGCAGTTCCCTTGGATTGGCAGACTGGGGTGGTGGTTCCCCTATTTAAAAAGGGGGACCGTAGGGTGTGTTCCAACTATAGGGGGATCACACTCTTAAGCCTCCCTGGTAAGGTCTATTCAGGGGTTCTGGAGAGGAGGGTCCGTCGGATAGTCGAACCTCGGATTCAGGAGGAGCAGTGTGGTTTTCGTCCTGGTCGTGGAACACTGGACCAGCTCTACACCCTCAGCAGGGTCCTGGAGGGTGCGTGGGAGTTTGCCCAACCAGTTTACATGTGCTTTGTGGACTTGGAGAAGGCATTCGACCGCGTCCCTCGGGGGGTTCTGTGGGGGGTACTCCGGGAGTATGGGGTACCAGGCCCTTTGATAAGGGCTGTTAGGTCCCTGTACGACCGGTGTCAGAGCTTGGTCCGCATTGCCGGCAGTAAGTCAGGCTCGTTTCCGGTGAGAGTTGGACTCCGCCAAGGTTGCCCTTTGTCACCGATTCTGTTCATAACTTTTATGGACAGAATTTCTAGGCGCAGCCAAGGTGTTGAGAGGATCCGTTTTGGTGACCTTAGAATCGCTTCTCTGTTTTTTGCAGATGATGTGGTCCTACTGGCTTCATCAGTTCGTGATTTACAACTTTCACTGGAGCGGTTTGCAGCCGAGTGTGATGCGGCCGGGATGAGGATCAGTTCCTCCAAATCCGAGGCCATGGTCTTGAGCCGGAAAAGGGTAGCATGCCCTCTCCGGGTCGGGGAGGAGGTCCTGCCCCAAGTGGAGGAGTTTAAGTATCTCGGGATCTTGTTCACGAATGAGGGAAAACTGGAGCGTGAGATCGATAGGCGGATAGGTGCAGCGTCCGCAGTGAAGCGGGCGCTGTACCGGTCTGTCGTGGTGAAGAGAGAGCTGAGTCAAAAGGCAAAGCTCTCAATTTACCGATCGATCTACGTTCCCACCCTCATCTATGGTCATGAGCTTTGGGTTATGACCGAAAGAACAAGATCTCGGATACAAGCGGCTGAAATGAGTTTTCTCCGCAGGGTGGCTGGACTCTCCCTTAGAGATAGGGTGAGAAGCTCAGTCATCCGGGAGGGACTCGGAGTAGAGCCGCTGCTTCTCCACATCGAGAGGAGCCAGTTGAGGTGGCTCGGGCATCTGGTTAGGATGCCTCCTGGACGCCTCCCTGGTGAGGTGTTCCGGGCATGTCCCACCGGGAGGAGACCCAGAGGAAGACCCAGGACGCGCTGGAGGGACTATGTTTCTCGGCTGGCCTGGGAACGCCTTGGGATTCCCCCGGAGGAGCTGCTCCAAGTGGCTGGGGAGAGGGAAGTCTGGGCCTCCCTACTTAGGCTGCTACCCCCGCGACCCGACCCCGGATAAGCGGAAGAAGATGGATGGATGGATGGATGGATGAACTTTGTCCCACGGCGGTGGGAAGCGAACCCGCTTCTCCTGGTCAAAACAGCAGTGCATTAACGCTTTGAGCTAAACAGCGGACTGGATTTTCAGGTGTCCACCTTACCCATATAGGAATCACTCCTCTCAACATTTTAGCTGCACGTAGAAGTTAGATTATTAGTTATATTTTAAAACCCTGGCTGCGCGCAACAGTTAGACAATATTAGTTATTGTTTAATGACATTCAGGTCGCGCGGAAAGGCGGAAATGGGTGTGCGCTTCGTGTTATTTACGTTGTAACATAAGCTGATTTGTGATCAGTTATTAACAAAAATTTAACTCAGAAACACTAATATATATATATCCAGCTAACAATTTTTTTTAGCGGAGTCTCCTCTCTTAAAACACGAACACTCCACCCACGTGAAGAGAGCACCCCACCCACTTCCAGAGAACTTTCCACCCACTTCAAGGCGGCTCTGCGGCAAATGCGTAATGAACGCGGGTGGCCCAGAGCCACCCAGGGGAGCCCCGGGGCATTGAGGGCTGGCAAATGCGAAAACGGCTTATGTGTTCTTACAAGTGATGCCAGGATAGAGCCTCCAATCCAGGCACTGAACCGGCGTTCCACTGTGGTGTTGTTGGCAATCAGCTTCAGCCTCATACTCTGCAAATAAACATCGACAGTAAATACATTGGTACTCCTTAAATAAACAAAACAGATGCACATTCTGAGCTGAAGACACAGCAGTGTTTCATTCAGCAGTTATTTACCAAGATATTCATTCAGAGAATTTAAGTGTGTTGCTTACTGGAGGGGTTTTCTGGGAGAGTTCTCTGTTCAGTCGGTCTGTGAAGCCCTGAATAAGTGTATTTCCTCCCGTCACCACCACGCTGCCATATAAACCCTTAGAAAACATCAAAGTTAGTTTTGATTAATATTTTAGAATGACGCTATACCACAAATGGCTGCATGCTAGAACCTGTAATTTATTTAGAGAGTACAGACAACACCATGACCCACTTAGTTCATTTTATATGTACCTGTACTATGTACTAACACTTTAGGAACCACAGAGCTAACTTGGAAAATAAACTCAAATGTCTAAAACAAACCTAAAACATATTTAAACCACAATAAAACTTTAAAATATCTGAACTCGTACTCACCGGCCGGATGTCAATGTCACACATTCCGACACTTGTTGTCACCACATGGCCAACTCCTAACATGGTGTTTCCTGATAACCCCTGGAAATCAGAAAAAACAATTATATCTACCGGTACATACAACGGTTTTTAAGAAATATATTTTTAAATTGAAACATTATTTTTAAATTTTTAACTTCCACAAAATTCAAAGTACTGCGTAGTTACTACCAGTAAATATCTTTCAGTTAGAATATGCAGAATAAATTTTCTGTTACTGGAATACGAATAAAGATTGCAAACCTTTGCATTAGAGGGGTCAAACAGGCCTTCTGGGATCTTTAGTCTCTCTGCCCCAAAGTCACAATTATAGCCGTTGGGCAGCTCATAGTGAACTGTGGGCATTTGGGCAGCGACTCTAAAAAATAAAATAAAAAATAAATATACCTGAGTATATCTAGCAACATAATGGGATAGAAATGGTATCTAAATTTGTCAAGAAATTATTGTCTGAAGTTGTATTCCTAAATGTAAAGTTGTTTTTTTAACTCACTGTTCATCATACGGAGAGTCTGAAACTTGCAGCACTGATGCCTGAAAGTCTTGGATAACACACTGCAGAGAGCAAAGCAGAGAAATGGTTCACATTTTAATCTGAAGAAATCACTGCTGCACTGCAAAACCAACAACAGTTTGCTGCTTACGTTACACATGTAGTTGTGCCAAGAGCGAGTTACTTGAGGTAGTTTCTCCTTTTTCTTCCAGCTGGCTGGGGACCCCTCCCTCACAGGATCCTATAATGTACAGTATTCACAAATGTATCAGCAAAGTTGAGAATTGTCATAACAAACACAAAAATACCTCAAATTGTGTTGTTTTTTCCCCCCTGCACATTAACATTTACCTTTGATGCAATCATGTAAGGAGGGATTATTTCCACACTTAACTCTTGAAATAACTCTCTACACTGCATGCTCATGAAGTCACCAGCCAGAGGTGATTTAACAATGCCTGGGGGGAAAAAAACAATAAGGCAGGACTAGTAGAAATGTAGACAAAAATACAAATGATTATACTTTGCTTGGAGGAGAAAAAGGAGTTCAATTCAATATTTACTAGCAACTACCAGTAGTACTGTAGTCTGTTTTTCTTAGAGGTACTGTAAGTGATTTTTTTTCATAATTAATCAGCTTTATGTATAAGTATAGCAGGAGCTCAAAAATAATTTATAAAAGCAGTTTTAAAAGCAGTGAATGGCCACAGTTCCTACAGTAGAAAATAAAAACTGCCCAAATGATAAGTGTTATGAACAAGTTCCTGCAATTCCAAAAACGCCCATGTACTCTGTCAGCATGCAAAAATGTTCATGAATAGAAAAAGAGTAAGTACGCTCATCATCCAGGTACAAAATAAACTGTCCAGATGACATGATTTAACTTTTTTTGTGGTTCATAAATAGATTTAAAAGGACACAGTGAGTGTTTTATTTTCAGCCTATAAAATTTTCATTGAGTTAAATTCAGTCAAGCATGTGCTGAAAAAACATCCAGTCCACAGATGTCCCACCTCATAACTAACAGGATCTAAAGTATCTGATTCGATAATGTAATGACAGATATATGTCAGATACTAAAACAGACCTTCAGAAATCCAATAAAGGTCCTTTTTCAGACAGGTTAAATTAAAATTTGGAGATAAAAATGGGATTTACTCAGTGTAAGGCAAGCGGTAATAATATGATTGCTGATCAGTGTACAAGGTGTCTTTGGGTTCTTCAACAAATCCACCTTTTGCATAGTGTCAATCAAAAATATGACTGTGTGGCAGAAGGACAACAATCCGCAGGCTTTTAAATAGAAGTCCATAAACTAAAGGGTTACATTACAATGACTAACTCGTCTTTTTTGCTGTAGCTGGTTTAATAAATTAGGAAAATAACTCTGTTTGATGTTGATGTTAATGTTTTCATTTTCACGCATGTACCGAAAAAACAAAACAAAAACATAAGTCACTGAAAATCACTTGGACAACAAAATGCAGCATAAAAATATGCAGAAGCAGCAAATTGCAGAGATAAATTCTCACCAGTAGATGGCAACAAAGTGTAAATAATTTATGATTTGACTTTTATCACTGGCTAACATACACAATCAGGTTAAATAAATACTTCTGCTCCTATTCATTATTATATTCAAAAACTGAATATTTTAGGACAAATGTTCACCTTGCTGCAAGACATAACCATCATGTACTGGAATCGCTGTGGTGTGTGTGGCTCCGCTGTCCAGGACCAGGCCTGTCGACCGCCCATTGGCAAAGCTTGAATAGTCAAAGTAAAGGAAAAAATAAGGAGTCCAAAGAACAATACACCAGGTACAGCATTTGTTAGGCAGAGAGGTGATTTCAAACATTTAAATCTTAAGTCGATATACATTGAGACGATTATTAAATGAAGCCTTCAGGTTCTGTCAAACCTCTTTCCAGAGGAAAAGAAGCAGTAAAGGATACGCAGACAGTACAGCTGATTTACAGAGGAAAAAGGCAGGAATGTTGTAATGTTCAAACATCAGCTCTGTAAGCTTCTCTCTTTTTGCCCGAGTGTTCCACTGCAAACACAAAACAGATGTTAGCTAACTTACAACAAACTGTCACCGTCAGATTCACCAAAACAAGCGCATTTTCCATGCAGTGATGAGAAGCAGCACAGGAAACAACACTTAAAAACTTCAAATCACTTTGTGACTGTAGCTAAAACAAACTATCTCATGAGTCACCAACAGCAAGCGGCACGTTGCTGCTAGCCTAAACGCAACACTTTGTGAGTATTGTTTGAACTCAACACCAGCTCAAACAAGAGAAAACTCACCGACGCTTCCGACATGAGGACAGGATGCAGGCTGGGCTCTGACTTGAAATGCATTTTGTATGTGTGATCCAAAATGGCCTGGAAACTGTCCCAGTCCTCAACTATAAGTGAGGTAGAAAAGAAAACAAGAATATTTTTAATTGTAAATGAGAAGTTATTGTTAATTTTAATGCTTTGCTGACTACTGATGGAAATAAATGACAATTATTCGTGCTTACTGTGACATGAGATAATAAGTTATTTAATTTACATATTTAGATTGGGGAAAATGTGCAATTTTTTGGTAATCATTTACACAGATCTCCATACCTCTCTATTTTTTTTTTAATCATCCATCTGACCCAGTCAGGATGAAAAGAATTAGAGCAATGAAGATTTTTTTTAGATAACAATTTGAGCACCAGTGTTTCAAGTCAGCCCTCGATGGACTCCTCTAGTCCCAATGCACTGCTCTATTGCAATTAAAAATGGGTGCTGCATTAATCTCTAAATAGCCTCACATCCAAACTCAAATGGACCAGATTCTGATGAGCTGGGTCAGACATTCTTTGCATATTTGCCGTTGTTGATATTTGTAAGACATTAGCAACTGATGAGTTTATAAATGCTCTGAAAAATGCTGAAACCAGCTGTGTATTGTGACAGTTTCACAGATAAAAACTGACAACAAATGGAACAGAAGTAGTCCCTCGTTTATCATGGGTTTTAGGGACCATGCCCCCCACCCTCCCGCAACAGGTGAAAAACCGCAAAGTAGGGATAGTAGTACAAGTAATAATAGTAATAGTAGTAGTAGTAGTAGTAAGTAGTAGTTTTAGTATTTAAATATATATTAAGGTGTTTTAAACCCTTCCCACACTCTTCAGAATCAACTTTATTGTCATTGCACAGTTGTAGTGGACCTGTACCCCCTACACAGTTACCGGTAAGTACAGTGAAATGTTGTTCCGTACAGCCGTATGAAGGATAGACTGAAGTGTATCTTCCATCTATTCGTATATCCAGAAGGTATGAGCGAGAGAGTGAATGGTTGTTTGTCTCATTTGTCTTCTATGTGTCCCTGTGAAGGACTTGGACCTGTCCAGGGTGTCCCCCGCCTCTCGCATAGTGACTGCTGGATATGGGCACCAGTGACCCCCGTGACCCGAATAGGAAGAAGCGTAAAAGATGGATGAATTTAGCAACTTTGTACAACAGAGAAACTGTGAGGGGCATTCACTAAAATTCAATAAATAATTAAATTACCCTTTTTAGGTGTACTGTAATTGTGTCCATATTTAGAGAGTCCATTAGCTCAAATAATAATCAATGATTGATTTTGGAACTGTGAAATTCTGAAACAAATATTTTGTTAGGAAATTATGAGCATCTGCAGAATGACACTGCTGTAAATTAAGATAAAGAGGGACTTGGATTATTTTAAAACAAAGACACTTGAAAGGAAAGCTTATAATGAGGTTTTGAAAAGCTTACATGTAAAGTCTACAGGTACCATTACAGTCCAATTACCAATGAACAAAATGTTTAAACTAGTTGCTGAACTTGCGTTACAGACTCCTATAAACATCTGTGTCAACTGACCACGTGCTGTATGTGTTACCTACAACTTGTTATGAATTTAACTTCAAAATCACATTTAAGAGTCAGAGTCAGAGAGTCTTTATTGTCATTTGCACCGCATGTGGTACATGAGATGAAAACGAGATTATGTACACGAGGTCCCAGTTACATCCAACAACAAATGAAAGAGAAAAACAGTAATAACATCGAGAACTAACTAAGAAAAACATCAACTAGTAATACACTAAGCCTAATATAGTGGGAATAAACAGCAGCACGAACATGAGTTTGTATGAGCAGATGGTCACAGATGAACACAGATGAACACAGCAACAAGAAAACATATCAGCATCAGCATGATGTGATATTTTGCAGTGTTTATTTTAATTTTATTTTTATTTATTCATGAGTCTAACAGCCTCAGGGTAGAAGCTGTTCCTCAGTCTAGTGGTTCTACACTTGATGCTCCTCAACCTCCGTCCTGAGGGGAGTGGGGCAAAGAGTGAGTGTGCTGGATGAGTGAGGTCTTTCATGATACAGGTTAAGGTTAAGCACATTCAGCACAGAAAATAAAAAAATCTGTAAAACTTTTACATCAACTATACTCACTCATGCCATTTTTTAGTGGAGACATGACCTCCATGTTCTCTCTGGGAACCCTCAGCTGATTGGTGTCTATGTAGTAGGTGGTGCCACTCTGCTTGCCCTTGTCACCGTCTGTCTCCATGGGAGTGCTTCCATCCTCCCGATCAATAGTCACACCTATCACTGTAGGGAAGTCCGCCTTATTAAAACAAAACAACACAATGCAGGTTATTGCACATTCAAACAAACCCTATTTTATAAATATAACATTACAGTGTCAAACCAATAAAAACTGGTGCCCAACTCATCATTATCCCAAACAGTGAATAAAGAAATTCTTAATTTTTCTGAAACACTGTGACACATAAAAACAAACTTTTCTGACCTATGACACTCTATAAAAAATCCTTAAATTCTAAAAATTACCTAAATTTAATCTGCCTTAACCTATTTATCATGTGAAAACTGCTTGTGCCTTCTTACTTAAAC
This sequence comes from Garcialebias charrua, assembly GCA_038048925.1. Classification (NCBI taxonomy): domain Eukaryota; kingdom Metazoa; phylum Chordata; class Actinopteri; order Cyprinodontiformes; family Rivulidae; genus Garcialebias; species Garcialebias charrua. The sequence goes on along the minus strand of JBBPBX010001516.1, from coordinate 53,148 downwards.
AAACAGGAACTTCTACAAAGTAAAATAATAATAATTAAAAAAAATAACAGCATATTATAGAAAAAAAAACATTTATTTGTGAGTTGTTGTTTATTTTTTATTATTATTTACTACTAATAAGAATGCATTGTACTATAAGCCAACGGTATCTGACATTTTTCTTAATTCTCAACATCAAAATCCCAAGCCTATAGCACACAACTCTAAACCAATGAAGTGTTCTGAAATGATCTGAACTCAATTAATGCGGTCTGTCTCTGGAGTGATGGCCCTCATATTCTGACATCAGTGTTGCCCTCAAAGGAAAAATGAAAACACTCAAGAGGAAGAAAAGACACATTGTTAATCAGGTCATTTGGTTGATCTACTTACTTTAGGGCAGTCTTCTCCTGCATAGCCAGCTCTAACAGAATAGGAGCCAATGTCGAACACCAAAGCTCCCACCTCATCTACAAAACGAGACAAGTGTGTGATTTTGACTTTCTTTGTGAATTGAACTTGTATATGAATGTTAAAGTCTAGGCTCTGGAAAACAAGACTTAGTGAATCTAATGAGAGTTTGACATGATCCATAATTTTTGCTTTAAGGGTTAAATACATGTAATGATCCAATACCAATACATTTGAATTGCTGCTAGAAAAAAGATCAAACTAGTGACTTAAAACACGTCTTAAAACACGTCTTAAATATTATAAAGAAAAACAACAACAATATTTTTTACTAGTGATTGTAGTTCTAGTTGTGGTCAACTGAAATTAGGTTTTCACTGAGTGATGATAAATGAAATTAAGGTGGACACTGACTTTTTTCCCCATGTACAGTATCTCAGAAACATACAGTAACAAAGAAACAATAAAGGAAACATAATATCCAACCCTGAACTGTTTAATACTGTGTCAGCAACTCAGCATAAGTACCGGTACATTGGTTTTGCATTTTGCACTGCAACTTAATAATGAACTTTAACTCGTACATTTCCCCCATTTAATACAAATATTAATCTGCAGCATGCCATTGAATGTTTTGTCATCATTACACACACAATTTAGTTTAATTTATTCATTCATTTTATAATAAAATACAAAACAATTAACATATATACATTAATAAGAAAATAAAATAAAATGAAAGGCAGCAGATGAAGAAAAAATCTTATTATACCTGCCCCTTATTCTCTAATAAACAATTCAAACAACCAATTTCTTTTAAATACCAAAAACAAAATGAACAACTCATTTAACTTCCTTTATCTCATACAATTACTCCATTCAAAATCAATTCAGATGTATGTTTTTAACAATTTAACCTTAACCATTCTTTTAAATACAAACATTGATTTAGCATCTGTCAATTCAAATAATATTTCTGTTATTTTTACATATTCTCCTGCAGACCATTGTCAGAGGATATATCCACTTTAGTCACGACGTAAACAAAAGTCTTACAACTTAACTATCTAATTTTTCAGTCAGTTACAGTGAGGTAATTAAAAACATGTTAGCTAACATTTAATACACCAGGCTTAAACGCTTTTTGGGCAGATAGCCCACATTCATTCATTTCCTTAAGCGCCCGCTGCTCGTTTTATTTATGACTGTAAAAGAAGAGCAGTACAGCCTCACTGCTCACACTGATAACACATCGCTGATATTCACAAAGTTGTGATGACTCAAATGCGATGGGTAACCTGTCTTTGGTTTAATGTGAAGCTAAGCATTAGCCCGGCTAGCATAGAGAACTACAAAGCTGGCTAAGCAGCATCAAGCGTGGTCTATAGTTTACGTTTATTAAAACAAAATGTCTCACTCACCGCCTCCGTACACCCCGCCACTCATTCTACAAGTATTAACTGCACCTTTCACAAGAGAAGTTAATTGAGTAGACAATCTCTAAATGCCTGATCACAACAAAAGAAAATTGCTAACGCGGATCAATCTAACATAGCCAGACAAGTACCACAGAGTGACGTGTCTGCTGTCCAATCAGAATAAAGCACAGCAGAAGTACTTCCGGTCAGTTATTCAACCGCCACTGAGTGACGTGTCTGCTGTCCAATCAGAATAAAGCACAGCAGAAGTACTTCCGCTCAGTGATTCCTACCTCTTCCTGTTTCTGACTGGACGTGGCTCTGCCGAATTCATCATACCTGTGTGAGTTAAAACCCCGATTATAAGGGTCATCAACTTATCTTATAAGATTGTAAACTAATGTGCAGACACTGTAAGTGCATGTTTGGGATTAAAGTGTACCAGGTGTGATCCGTAAGTCTCGATCGTGACGTTAGTTTGAACAGGCTGAACTGAGCCACCATCCATGATGTCGCCGCATGACCTGGTGCATAATTAGCAACACTTCCACGCGTGTTATAGTTTGGAATAAGCAAACACAGAAATAGTCTAGAAGCTAACGTCGGGAAATTAACATTTTTAGTTAAAATGTTAATGTTAAGAGTAAATTGGATTGCATTAAGTACATAAATTTGGACTTATTGCGCAAGCGCATTGGTGAACAGAGTAAACAGCTGTGATTGACAGGTGTAGGTTCATACCTTGGTGGTGTTTTCTTACTCGAATTTATTTATAAAAAAAAGTGACCAGTGTATAATTTAATTTACTTTTCAACACGTTTTATGAAGTTTTATATTAAGACATTTGAATTTTTGAAACGCATGTCATACCATCCAAAGTGATTTTTATGTTTATTTTCATTTATCATTATATTAAATAAATGTAAGATATAATTAATTACGTTTTAATGGCAGAAGCTAGAGCCGAGTAATGTTTATATTGTTGTATCATAAAGTATCTTGCTATTACTGTACTCAAATCTAAAATTGTTCCAGTGATTAATATGCAGATATGTACACTTTAATTATATTTTTCATAAACGATTGGAAGTTTTTGAAGACTTTTATTTTGTGTGGAGATCTGTCACAGTGCAAAATGCAAAAACCAACTAGTATTCCTGAATACTAACGTGTTCAATTAATTGTCATCTTTGTTTCCAGCATCCATGCAGCGCTGCCTGACTCTAACTCTTGCTACGCACAGCAGGCTCATTTTAAAAAATAAATTTGGAAGTGTCTACTGCCAGCGCTCAGCTGCCATGTCAAGTCTTCTTATCAACCAGCCCAAATACTCGTGGCTGAAAGAGCTGGGTTTGTCTGAAAACAACCCTGGTGTTTACAATGGGACCTGGGGAGGCAGTGGGGAAGTTGTCACGTCTCACTGTCCTGCTAACAACGAGCCAATTGCCAGAGTTACTCAAGCCACTTTAGCAGAATATGAAGAAACCGTCCAGAAAACGAGGGAGGCCTGGAAGGTGTGGGCAGATATTCCAGCTCCAAAAAGAGGGGAAATTGTGAGGCAGATTGGGGACGCACTAAGAAAGAAGATTAAAGCGCTTGGAAGTCTGGTGTCTCTAGAAATGGGCAAGATCTATGTTGAGGGAGTAGGTGAAGTTCAGGAGTATGTTGATGTCTGTGATTATGCCGTTGGTCTGTCTAGAATGATTGGCGGCCCTATTCTTCCTTCAGAAAGGCCGGGGCATGCGCTCCTCGAGCAGTGGAACCCAGTTGGTCTCGTCGGCATCATCACTGCCTTTAACTTCCCTGTAGCCGTCTATGGCTGGAACAACGCTATAGCGCTGACATGTGGCAATGTCTGCCTTTGGAAAGGTGCCCCAACCACTCCTCTCACAAGTGTCGCAGTTACCAAAATAGTGGCAGAGGTGCTGGAGCAGAACAATCTGCCAGGAGCAATCTGCTCCATGACCTGTGGGGGTGCTGAGATCGGCACCGCTATGGCAAAGGATGAGCGAGTGGATCTGCTCTCTTTCACCGGCAGCACCCATGTTGGGAAGCTCGTGGCCATGATGGTGCAGGAGAGGTTTGGACGCAAGCTTCTGGAGCTTGGTGGAAACAATGCCATCATTGTGTTCGAGGATGCAGACCTGAACCTTGTGGTGCCCTCCGCTGTTTTTGCTTCTGCGGGAACTGCTGGTCAACGCTGCACCACAACTAGGAGGCTGATGTTGCACGAAAGTGTCCATGACACCGTGGTCGAGAGGATAGCCAAGGCCTACAAACAAATTCGCATTGGAGATCCCTGGGACCCCAACACCCTCTATGGTCCTCTGCACACCAAACAAGCTGTGGAGCAGTATTTGGCTGCTGTTGAGCAGGCCAAGCAGCAGGGTGGCACTGTGGTTTGTGGAGGAAAGGTCATGGATCGTCCCGGGAACTACGTGGAACCCACTATCGTAACAGGACTGGCTCATGATGCACCAATTGTTCATACCGAAACCTTCGTCCCCATCCTCTACGTCCTCAAGTTCAAAACGGAAGAGGAGGCATTTGCATGGAACAACGAGGTCAAGCAGGGTCTGTCCAGCAGCATCTTCACCAAAGATATGGGCAGGGTTTTCCGTTGGCTGGGGCCCAAAGGATCTGACTGTGGCATTGTGAATGTCAACATTCCCACCAGTGGAGCTGAAATTGGAGGAGCTTTTGGTGGAGAAAAACACACAGGTGGTGGAAGGGAGTCAGGCAGCGACTCTTGGAAGCAGTACATGAGGCGCTCAACGTGCACAATAAACTACAGCAAAGATCTTCCTCTGGCCCAGGGCATCAAGTTTGAGTGAAGCTGTCACAAATCTTATGTTCAAGCACCAACGACGAAGGGCAACACTAAATATTTGTAGTTGTTGCGTTGTAGAACACCAAGGATTTTGTCATTACATCTTTACTAAAATAGGTCTGTTTCAATTAACATTTACAAATAATTTCAGATTTATTTAGTTGTAATTGTAGTTCTGTATTTAAAATCTTTAAAAATGTTTTGTCCTAAAGGTCAAATCTGGTTCCTACAAAATATCGGAACACTTTTCTACAAGTACTTAAAATTGAGCTTGTGAGCTTGTATCTGATACTTTATACTGTAATTCATAAATCCCACTTTTTTTTCTAATAAAGCTGTAATGGACAATATTTTCTGACAGGCTGCCTGTATGTTTTTTAAAGGTACATGAAACACTAGCTGCACCCTGAACTGGCTTCAAAACCTTCATAAAGAAACAAACTTAATTTAATAAAAAATAATGTGCTGACATGGGCTTTGTCTTTTTTCCGCAACAGTCACAGAAGGAGTTTTGGCGTGTATGATCGCGGAGTATCTTTTCAAGTTTACGATTTTCCACATACTGTAATTATCAGAAATGGATGATTCAGGGCAGACACGTTTCATTGCCAAAATTGATGTAGATTTTCAAATCATGATTGAACACATCTCAAAATTTTAATATTGTGACATAACTTACTCGGACAAAAAATGTTTTAAGTACCAGTAATTAAAAACGGGAAAATTTTATAAATGTGTTGCATTTAACTATAGTTTGTCATGTTTTGTTTGAGCTTGTTAGATTAAAAGTGGTCAGAGCTGATTGCAGTGGAAAACGTTAATGTTTCAGTGTTAAAATAGTTTAAGTTGATATTATTGCACAGTATTAAATTGAAGGCCTGTGGATGTTGTGCCTCCAACTATTACCCATATCCAAAGAAAACCCACGCATGCACGAACGGATGCAAACTCCACCCAGAAA
>JBBPBX010001516.1:26685-47537 GCA_038048925.1 Garcialebias charrua | reverse complement strand
CCCCGGCTGGGATTTTAACCAGCAACCTGCTCGCCGAGAGGCGGCAGGCAGCTCTACCAACTGCACCCCCAGCGAACTGAAAATGTTCCAGGTTCAACTTTTGTCAATTTTTGAAGCTCAACATCAATTAATCCCTTTGAATTAGTTCCATGGGATATTGTTGTTTGCCTTTTTTATGACAGAAAATTTAGGGTAATATTAAATGTATACTGGTTTTATTGATATCGTTTCACATTTTTAAATGGAACAAATAAATCAAAATGTAGTTCGCATTTGGGTTTTTATTAAAGACTTGCTGGGTTGATTGATCGTCTAGCAGTTGTATAAGTTACATTGTTCACGTGACCTCTAATGTAATATTAAAAATACTTCAGCTCTGTCCCTTTAATAAAAAATACTACTCCATCTGCTCCTGTCCTGCCCCACCCTCCACCTCCTCCCTTTGCTCACCCACCCACTCAGCAGTGTTCCTCTCATACTCTACCTTTCTCCATTTACTGCCTCTGAGCAGCATCTCTGCTGAAGGGAAGAACTGAAACCACAGCACTGAGAGCGACTCACAATCCATGCCATTTAGGACATATGCAGACAAACGCACTTCCTCTGCTGCTCATCTGCACTGGAGAAAGGTAGAAAAGCCTTTACATGTTTTATTATTTAATAATTCAAAAATTTGCTGCATTAGATTGCTTATTTTCTGCCACACCGTTTCAAACACCAAACTTTAAACGTTTCTGTAAAAGCAACATTTTGATTAACTATTAGGTTCTGACATCTTTATGAAAAGCATAATTTTATTAAAAGTGTGAAGCTAAAAAACTGCCCAAATAAAATAAGAAATAGTAGCTGCTGTTTGTCAAATTAATCTATTTTAAAGGCTAATGTTTGGCTTTCAGGCAGCTAGGAGGTAATACCTTTGTCTTATCTTGTGTTTACAACCTGCAGAGCACCCAAATGTCAAGTAAAAATAATTATGGGCTTATAGTAATAAATTAATGATCATCTGGTATCATAGTGGTGCAGCTGGGACGGGAGGTATTTGAAGAGGGTGACATTAACACACCAGGGTTGTTCCGCACTTCCTTGTGTTTTTTTTTATTTTATATATATATATATATATTTCCCCTCTTCATACATAACTTGTGCAATTGACTTTAGGAAACAAATTATGTGATGTATGCTTGTTGCACTCATGTTCTACAGAAGTGTATGGGATTCCCCTAGACTGAAACAGTCTTATTCTTTTACACATTTCCTCTTTAACTTCTCCTTTTGGAAAATTCAAAATTAGGTTTTGATTTGTGCATCACCTATATGTTTTACAATAATTTAATATTGTTTGTGTATAAAAGACCTCAGGTCTGCAGCCTGAGATAATTAAATCAATTTTTTTCATAATAAATTCATATCCATTATAGGTGTCTGTGGCTATAAAGTCCCTGAAGCAAACCTGATGGTGTCTTGCAGCATCACTGAAACTTTGAGGACTCTTCTTGTTCCTCGTGGACGCACATTTTTGCTAAGATTGTAAACAAACTCGAAAAGACCCAAGATAAAGGCCTGTTAAAATGAAAATTCTCTTTTAGCTAAAACGTTTGTATAAAATGCACAGCAATATTAAACAAAAAAAAAACAGGCAAAACGTATACAGTACCTAGTTTTTGGTACATTGGTTTTTGAATTTTTGTGTAACATTTGGTCACAATGCAAGGATTTAAATATTTCTTGTAATGTTATAATCATTGAAATTTCTGGTAATTTATGACCTATTTTAACTGTAGTGCACTTAAGCTTTGTTAGAGAAATGTTTCCAATTCATCTTTGGGTTTGAGAGATTTAAACATAATTAATCACTGGATAATATGAAAAGGTGGATACTTTTATTTTTATTTCTAACATTTTTAGCCTTTAAATAAGAAAAGATCAGAAGCACAACATTAAAAAAAACTGGAATTAAATCTCAGTGATGTTGCCAGGATGCATCCTTCTGGTAAGACAGTTACACTTATTCAAATACAAGCACCGAGTTTGTTTTTGTGAGGATGAATGTTACTGAGCTTTATTCTGCTGAAACACTCATGATCTTGACTCTGAATCTTAGTTTTGTGTCACTCTACATGTCTATGATTTCTTCACTTAATTGGTACTATAGCAGTGGACGATACACACAATTGCATTGCATTGAAAAAAGGCATAAGGCTCCTTTTGTTAATGGAGAATGATTTATGAATGGCTGAAATCTTTTGGCTAAATCTTTGTTTTTAGAAGCTGTGTCTTTCAGTATATACATAGTGTTTTTTGGTTTGATTTGAGATGAAACAAATAAACTTCTGTATCAACTTTAAGCTTTTTCCATGTGTGCATCAACATTAACAACCTTCTATTTATCGAGGTATGAAACCTGATAACAAACTTAAAAAACAAGGATGGACTATTGCACTTATTTTGCTTTTAAATAATGTAATTTCTGATGTTGCATATAGGCTAACAGCTTTATCAAGTCTCAGTTTTTACCTCTTTTAACATTCATAAAATAATGTTGCGTTATTGCCTATTAAGAACAAGAGAAAGAGCTGTGTTAGTTTAAAAAAAAAAAAGTATGGTAGTTTCTCATGAGTGTTAGACTCAAAATGGTCCATTTCTCGTGGACCAGGCTATCAGATAAAACCCTGAATCTGTCAACATCTATTTTCCTCATCACAGAGAAACGGAGGAGGTGAAGGGGTCGGGAGCTCAGCAAGGCACGCATATTTCAAGTCACTTTGCACACTTGAAGAGGATTTTCTTCTTCTTCAGTAATCCATTATGCATAGCAGCTCTGGCTCTCCCTGGTATTTCTCCTACCTTCTTGACGTCAGTTGCCATTTGTGAGGGTTACTCTGGCAACGGCCAGCCTCCCTGAGAGATGTCTGGTGGATAAGACAGCCCAGATAAAGCCTTTTAAGGCTCTACTGTTGCAGCATCTTTTAATTGCCTTTGATACAGTGGAAGCATTACACGAAGCTTGTCATGGAATAGCCCCTCATGGGGACAAAAATTGGAGACATGCAGATAAAAATGTGAATTGGAGAAGCTGCTTCAGGTTGATGTCCCTTTATCTTCATTTGATTGGATCAGTAAAACTAAACTGACGGATCTATTTCTGAGCATGCTGCCCTTTGCTTACACAAAAGAAACAACATGCTAACAATGTGTGATTGTAAGGGCAAGCTAATATATTTAAACACAATTCATCACTTTGACATGCATCAATAAAATACATATGCAAAAACATTACAAACATATTTAAGCAAACAACAGTATTCCCATTTTGCAAATTAATTGTGAACCCAGCTGATAATTCATTAAAATGTATTGGATATTTTTTATTATATATATATATATAAAATTATTTTTTGCATTCATGCAAAAACATCAGCTGGATAAAGAAAAACGACAGCAACCTGATGACGGGAAAACACCGTAATATTCAAATCATGTCATGTAAATGTGCATGGACTCTGCTGTTAGTTGAATTTGCATCAATGAAAAATTGCCTCACACAAAGTTGTGCCACTTAATTCAATGCCTGCATCTCCATGATGCTATTTATAGTCTCGCCGACGTATGTGCCTTTCTTTCTTTTTTCACACACCAGGCTATTGATGTGCTATTTTTACAGTGTCCGTTTGCTCCCTCCTCTCCCTCTTAGTTGCCAAGCAATAGACTCGGGGAACCTGATTGGCCAAGGATTTGCTTCGGGACATGCTGACTGTGACTCTCAGCTGGCTAATGATTTTTTTGGTCTTTCTGCTCACTAGAGCCAGAGAGCACAGGGCTTGGCATCTTCTGATGTAGTAATTTTATTTTACAGTATAGGATGCTAGAAATTTACAATAACCTTCACTATCTCAAGTGCACCATAGTTGTGACCACATTATAATTAAATTGCAGTACTTGCGTTGTACCGTAATTAGTACAATTTATCAGTAATCTCAGGTAAGATCAACCTAAAATGTAAAACATATGGCAAATGGACTGTACTTGTACAGTATAGCACTTTTCTACCTTAACAAGCAAAGTGCTTTACACTAATCTGTGCCCTCATTTACCCATTTACACAGCACTCCACTACATCTGTACAAAGAATAACCAGTGTTTTTTCACATCTATACACAAATGGGACACATTGGAAGCAATGAGGAGTTCAGTGTCTTGCCCAGGGACACTTTGACACGTGACTTTTGGTGGAATCGAACCCTCAGCTCTTGCACCGACAGCTCTAGCCACTCAGCCACAGCCGCCCCATAACTTATAAACACAGATTGCTTTAAAAACATTTTACCACAAAAAATATTACCGGTAATAACAGAACACTGATTCTGTATTGTGCATAGATCCTTACAAAAGAAACAAACTTTTTTCACATTTAAACACTTTAAAACCAACCATTATATTCATTTTTATGGTGTCTATCAACTACGATAACTGTTTTTTGTCTTGAACTTTTTTTTTTGAAGTATGATAACTGCAAAAGCAGAAACCAGAATCCCAGTTGTACTAATGGCAAACCAACAGCACATGTCTGCTCTTGCTATTATGTTAACTCTAATCCTTTTAATCTGTTTAGGGATAAAATGGTGGGACACACCTAAACCACTGCTGTGTAAGTGAATTCATTTAGACTTAATCTGACCCCATGCCTCTCTGAAAGGAAACCAAGGCCCGCAAAACTTTCATCCGCCCTCTATTGATTATGGCTCGTGCAGAGATATGGAAAAGCCTGTCCCACTGCTCCCTTTCATTGGCCCCATAAAATATTCATCCTGTCCTAATGGAGAGATCATTTTCAATGAGCTCGCTGCAGGCTAACCACAGTGAGCTGGGTGAGACAAGGCACAGCTGCCTCCTGCACTAAAACAAGACAATTAGGGTTAAGATGTTTAAAACAAAATTAATTCATTAGTGATTTCAGTGTATTTTGAATTCAGGGTTTTAATGAGGAAACCATTTAAATACATTTCCTTTGGATTATGACAATTGTTAAAGGTGCAGTCTGCAGTTTCTGTAGAACGCAGCACTTAGAAAAATTTTCAACAGGCAAAGCATTCTGATCCCTCCCCCTTGCTCTGCTGAAACTCAAATTCAAGCTCTGTTTTTATTGGCTGGTTAACGGCGGGTCACTGTGGCTTTTTAGAAATGCTTTTAGTAACACCTGGAGAAGCAAGGGGACTATAGTTTTTTCAAAGATTACTTTGTCTAACATCAGTCTGTCAGGAGATAGTGACAGAGTGAAGAAATTTAAATATCCATCCATCCATCTTCTTCCGCTTATCCGGGGTCGGGTCGCGGGGGTAGCAGCCTAAGTAGGGAGGCCCAGACTTCCCTCTCCCCAGCCACTTGGAGCAGCTCCTCCGGGGGAATCCCAAGGCGTTCCCAGGCCAGCCGAGAAACATAGTCCCTCCAGCGCGTCCTGGGTCTTCCTCTGGGTCTCCTCCCGGTGGGACGTGCCCGGAACACCTCACCAGGGAGGCGTCCAGGAGGCATCCTAACCAGATGCCCGAGCCACCTCAACTGGCTCCTCTCGATGTGGAGAAGCAGCGGCTCTACTCCGAGTCCCTCCCGGATGACTGAGCTTCTCACCCTATCTCTAAGGGAGAGTCCAGCCACCCTGCGGAGAAAACTCATTTCAGCCGCTTGTATCCGAGATCTTGTTCTTTCGGTCATAACCCAAAGCTCATGACCATAGATGAGGGTGGGAACGTAGATCGATCGGTAAATTGAGAGCTTTGCCTTTTGACTCAGCTCTCTCTTCACCACGACAGACCGGTTAAAAATATATATTTTAGAAAACTTAGACTGCACTACAGAAACTGCAGACTGCACCTTTAATATGTGCTGTGGTTCAACAGATGTATGAAAAAAGTAAATATAGTTCCTTACCGGTAATTGTTATGCAAACTAGAACGAGTTAAATTCCTCAAATCCTTAGGAAACTTTAGAGGTTTTAAGTTTTGTCCAATCTAAAGCTCGATGGCTTTTAAACTAGAAGACACGAATAAAACAAACAAAATAAATACAGTTTAGAATTACATTTGATAGCTTTGCAAATGAGCTTAGCTTACATAACTCTTTGGCTATTATTGGTTAGAAAATACAAGTAAAAACATCGAGGCTTTTTTATTATTCGCTGATTTTGGTGCTTAACAGAGTATACTATATGTTGTAATACTAATACCACGAATGTTCTCAGTCTGAAGAGGTTTGCAGGTCTAATTCTTGTTTCCTGTATCCCATTCGGTTCCTTTTCGTAGAGGGGCTGATGGACTGTACCACTTCCAGCCATGGGGTACAAGCTATTTTCTGGCTTCCCTGAAGCATTTAAAAGGTGCAAATGAAACTCATATCCGTAATTTAATTTAAATAATAATATATACACAATTATATCTGCAACAGAAAATACAATTTAAGCTTGCTGTACTGTTAAAAACTTTTTTAAAATGATAATTGTCCGCAACTACGCACCCCCCCTGGTAGGCTGTTGCCATGTTCCCACTTTCATGGGTGTGGTGATTAGCTTGTTTGGCGAACAGTTTTTTTTTTTTTTTTTTGTTAAATCCGACCCGAGTACTGTTGTTCTCTGGCCCACTGAAGCGGATTTTACTGTCTTATTATTAACACGGCTTTCCTTTCGCGATTTGTCTCGCAGCTTTTACCATGGTTGTCGCATGAAAACGGACCGGCGTGACTTGGTTTGGAAGAACGGACTCAGCCGAAACGTCTTTTTCAGGTGAGGACGTTTAGTCTTGTCTTGTTATTTTTTTGACTCATTTGGGGCCATTTCCTGTTTTGTTCGGAACCGGTCTGTTTTGTTTTGCATCTTGACCGAGTTGCAGCCTGTGTGTGTCTAGCAGCAGCAATGTGGATGTTTCAGACTACAGTACAGTACAGTAATGTCAGTGTTGTAGTTTCCCTCCCCCCCTTAAAGCGAAGCTAAAAATCCCCAGCGACCCTGAACGCGGCCTTTTACCGTAACCGTCTGTCAAAACACCCTCTGTGTTTGGCGGAACTACGAGCAAATTACACCAGTAGTTTCGACTCGCACTTGTGTTTTTCCATTTCAGACGCAGGGTTTCTCTTTTTGTTGCGCAAAACCTTGTGAGTCTTAAAAAGCTTTCTTAAAAAAAAATATATATGAATATGAGAAGGCCGCCCTCACCATCAGCTGACAGGCCCGCGCACTCCTGCAGTTTGTTGATCTCATGAAACTGTCTGGATTCATTGTTATTTAATAATACATAAAAAATCAGCACATTTTTTTACTTTAAACAGGCTTTCAATGTGATATACTGTACTGATGACTTTATGTCTGTGTGTATATTACAGTATGTAGCTCTACAAGTGTATGCTGGATATCACATGTTCTCCTAATTAAGTAGATTAATATTATTTTCAGTTGTAATAATAGTCAAGCAATTAATTTGCATCTAATCTACAGGAAGTAGAATGGATGAATACAACTTATATAAGTGGGCCATAAACTTTAAAGACAGTTGGGAAGTAAGCCGTTGATTATATATTTTTAGGGGGGAAATAACTTGCAGAAATGTTATTTTGTAGATGTATAGATTAAAAAGTAACAAACAGTAAATTACACATAATTGTTTGACAGTGGCAGTTATAGGTGCTGTCCTAAATCATAAGGAAGAGCTACATCTATTAGCATGTACTCATGATAGACTAGTCACTATGAAATATTTTAAATGTACTAACCATCTTGATTGTCATAGTTTCGACTGTACGTGTGCTGGTTTCATAACAAAAAAGAAAAGCAAAACAAATGGGATAACTGTACCAGTTCAGACTGGAACAATGGTGGCACTGGGTGTTAGGAACATTTTAAAGGAAAAATCTGTTTATTCAAAATTTCACAGTGTCAACAAATACCAAAAAAGTTGGGACAAGTAGCAATAAGTGACTGGAAAAAGGAAATTGAACATATAACAAACAGCTGGAAGACCAGTTAACACTATTGTAATTAGGTCAATAACATGATTGGGTATAAAAAAGAGCTTCTCAGTGTCTGTGTCTCTCAAGCCCCTCTTTGCCCCACTCCCCTCAGGACGGAGGTTGAGGAGCATCAAATGTAGAACCACTAGACTGAGGAACAGCTTCTACCCTGAGGCTGTTAGACTCATGAATGAATAAATAATAAGAATAATCACTGCAAAATATCACATCATGCTGATGCTGATCTGTTTTCTTGTTGCTGTGTTCATCTGTGACCATCTGCTCATACAGACTCATGTTCGTGCTGCTGTTTATAATGATGTTTTTCCACTATATTAGGGCTTAGTGTATTACTAGTTGATGTTTTTCTTAGTTAATTCTAGATGTTATTACTGTTTTTCTCTTGCATTTGTTGTTGGATGTAACTGGGACCCCGTGTACATAATCTCGTTTTCATCACATGTGCCACATGCGGTGCAAATGACAATAAAGACTCTCTGACTCTCGTAAGACAGCTCAGTCCGGGCCTGATGCGTGTTCAGTCCTCCGAGCATTCAGAAAAAACACGAAGGCGGATTGGCGAGTAAATTTTACTCGCCTCTGATGCGCCCCTGATCCGCGAGCAGAGGTAGTATCAGGCCCGGATCTGTCGACTTGTAAATAATAAATTGCACATTTTTGTCATCTGTGTATGTTTCCCATACTTGACAGACGAAATTGGTCTCTGCATTTAACCCAACCACCACCAGGTGGTGCCGTGAGCAGCCGTAGTCAGCGCCCGGGGAGCTGGGGAAATAGGTATGCACTCATAGACACCCCAAGGTGTGTAGTGGCCGGGGTTCGAACTCGAACCAGGGTCCTTCGGATCACAAGTCCGGTTCCCTCACCACTACACCATCTTGGCCCCTTGTGAAAGGTGTGGGGGTGTCTGCGGCTTCAAACTGATTTGAATAATGACGTACTCTCCCACGTACTCTCCCGGCGCCCACTGTCGCGCTCTATTTAAATAACCGTGTTTCCATCTATTTTCAATTCGAATTTTGAGCGAATTTTTGAAATTTCGCAAAAATGTAAATAAAAATTAATGCGAATCAGAAGTGTTTCCATCAACTGGCTTGAAGCGCATCCACCAGGCCACGCAAAGCGGCATTACGTCAGACATCAGTGTCATTACGTCAGACGCCAGCGTTACGCATGTCTACAGTAAACAGGAAGTAGCGGTTGAAAACAGGACCCGACCACACATCTCGGCAAAATGGAGAGAATATTTCAGGTATGCGTTGCTATCGGGCAAGTTATATTTATTCTGTCATGCCAACTAGTTTTAGCGACGTTACATGTTGTCCGGAGACGAAGTCACGTGACGTAAATGTTCCCTACGTCAGAACTGAGTCGGCAAATCTGTTTCCATCTCTCATTTAGCTCATCGGCTCTGATTCGAAAAACCCAAAAACCACCTCAAGCGAGCGTATCAACTTTTTGGCGAATTAGAGGAAGTTAATTCAAATCGTGCCGTTTCCATTCAGCTTTTCTGATGCGATACTTCAAAATGAGCATCAAGAAACCTTGATGGAAACACCGCTACAGTGTAAACAAGAACATGGCATTTGTATTTCGCTTGCGCATCACTCGCTATTCTTCGCCGAATCTTTTTCTTTTTTTATTGATCATCACGGCAATGGCTAATTGGGGTGATGCCGAGACCCGTGTACTCCAATCTCTGCACGCAGAGGAGGAAATTAATAAGGGACTTACCGGTACAGTGAAGGATGGGGCCCTTCTGGAGTGGATTTCTGTACTGATGCGAGAGCAAAAAACAAAAAAAAAGCATTCGGATAAGCACGATGTTCGCTAGCGTCGCCATGTTTGTTTACAGACACCTCTGCGGTCCCACTTTAAACACGCAGGCACCACGTCCTCTGAGCTACAGATTTTCACCACGCCTCTTTTTAACCCGCACTGCAAATCGTTTTGTGAATGCTCCATTGAGGGCGGGCCGTGGCCGGATTCAACTTTGTTTTATGAATGACCCGGGGAGGATTAAAGCTGGACTGGTCTGAGCTGCAATTGCGCGGATTTGACTTATAAAAGGGGCTTATGAAGCCTAGATGGTAAGAGGATCACCAATTCCACCATTGTTGTGCAGAAAGATAGTGTAGCAATACCAGAATGGTGTTACCCAGTGTAAAATAGCAAAGACTTTTAAAGGTATTGTGACATGATTTTGTAAATTTGAATATTTGTCAGAACATATATATCTTATATCATTGAGCTCTGTTCGTTTTTGCAAAATAAATTATAAATATATTAAAATTTTATTCTAAATTATGCTAATTTTTTCTCTGGTACTTGCTGGGATACGCCCCTAAAATTCCGCGCATTCCCGCAATACGTCATCAGTGTGACGTGACACATCAGTGTGACGTGACAACGGGCAGAAGGCAGAGCCTTGCCCGTTTGTTAGGTGTGTTAACTGCTTGCCATACAGATTCATTTCCTGAAGGATCGCCTCTTTTATTTGTGTAACTTGAAAAATGCCGTCACGTTGTAGCGCATTTGTGTGTTCTAATATCAGCAGTGAACAAGTGATTCTTCACAAATTTCCAAAAGATGACAAACTTCGACAAGAATGGACCAGACAAGGACCGGTGGGTTCCAGGAGTCGTATGTCTGCAGCGACCATTTCACTGCCGATTGTTTTCAGCACCTGGTATAAAAGAATCTTTAGGATTACCAGTAAGATTCAGAAGACTTTTAAAACCGGATGCTATTCCTACTATTTTTAAAAGAAAATCTACAGAAGAAAGTCCCACAGGAGCTACCATGTCGAAACAACGCAGGGACCATCGGAAGACTGTCCAGGAGATGAGTAAGTCTTTGTGTAAACATAATCGGAGGTGTGTAGTGTTTTAGATTATAAACTATATATTTTACGTGAGTTCATGTTGTTTTACTTTATACACTGTGAGTGTATAAAGCCAATTATCACGGCAGATTATTTATGTTCGCTGCTAACAAGCTAGCCGAATCAGTAGCACACACACTTTTCTAATGATGTATTTTTAAATTATGTCTGCGCGATCAGGTAACATCTGTAGTTTCTTTTTATTCGGGGAGGGATATTAATGAGAGTTTTGGATGATTTACTGTCTTAAAATGATATATCGCTGACGCGACCGGTAATAAGCCGAGATAGCAGCTAACAAACATTAGCCGAGAGCCCGGAGCAAACACGTTGCTAATTATGTATTTTTAAATTATGTCTGCGCGATCAGGTAACATCTGTAGTTTCTTTTTATTCGGGGAGAGTCTATTAATGAGAGTTTTGGATGATTTACTGTCTTAAAATGATATATCGCTGACGCGACCGGTAATAAGCCGAGATGCAGCTAACACACTAGCCGAGATACAGGCCACGTTGCTATTTATGTATTTTTAAATTATGTCAGCGCGATCAGGTAACATCTGTAGTTTCTTTTTATTCGGGGAGGGATATTAATGAGAGTTTTGGATGATTTACTGTCTTAAAATGATATATCGCTGACGCGACCGGTAATAAGCCGAGATAGCAGCTAACAAACATTAGCCGAGAGCCCGGAGCAAACACGTTGCTAATTATGTATTTTTAAATTATGTCTGCGCGATCAGGTAACATCTGTAGTTTCTTTTTATTCGGGGAGAGTCTATTAATGAGAGTTTTGGATGATTTACTGTCTTAAAATGATATATCGCTGACGCGACCGGTAATAAGCCGAGATAGCAGCTAACAAACATTAGCCGAGAGCCCGGAGCAAACGCGTTGCTATGTATGTATTTTTAAATTATGTCTGCGCCATCAGGTAACATCTGTATTTTTTTATTCAGGGAGTGTTTATTAATGAGAGTTTTGGAAGATTTACTGTCTTAAAATGATATATCTCAGACGTGACCGGTGTCAGGGACTCTTGTTAGCCAAGATAGCTTCTAAAAAAAATTAGCCGAGAGCCCGGAGCAAACACGTTGCTATGTATGTATTTTTAAATTATGTCTGCGCCATCAGGTAACATCTGTAATTTTTTTATTCAGGGAGTGTTTATTAATGAGAGTTTTGGAAGATTTACTGTCTCAAAATGATATCTCAGACGCGATAGGACATGCTCCGCCATTATTATTTAAATGCACGTTGGAGCGTGCCTTCCCGTTGTCACGTCAAGATGACGTTTTGCGGAAATGCGCAGATTTTTAGGGGCGTATCCCAGAGAAAAAAACTACCATAACTTGGAATAAAAATTTAATATATTTATAATTTATTATGCAAAAACGACCAGAGCTCAATGATATAAGATATATATGTTCTGACAAATATTCAAATTTACAAAATCATGTCACAATCCCTTTAAGTTATCATCAACCGTGCATAACATCATCAAAAGATTCAGAGTATCTGGAACAATCGCTGTGCGTAATGCCTCATCCTCACCTAAAGCATATTGCGCTTCCAAAAATCTCCAAATGCACTGTACTGGCTGCTTGTCAACAGATGACTGTCCTCATCTAACGCGTCTGCAGTGGGAGGAGCGTGTTGGTCCTCCTCTTCCGCTCCGGTGTTTGTTTATTTCCGGTCTCAGAAAAGTGGCAGACGCAATACGAAGAATTGCCTTGTTGTACTTAATCTACAAAGCAGCAACACGCAGACGCCGTGCACAACGACGATTCTGGATTCACCCCACATGAGAGGCGTCATGAATTCAGTGAATTTCACCATCTGATGATCCAAGAGCTGCGCGCAGACGAGGAGCGCTTTCAGCTGTACTTCCGTGTCACCCGCGCCCAGTTTGACGACCTGCTGTAAGTTTCTCCTTCATGTTTACCGCGGGATTTTTTTCATCTGTTAAACGTTTCGCACGGTGCCCACCTAATTCCGTCCCGTCGTCGTGGCGTGATCACATGGCAGAGTCTCTCCTGATTGGTCCTGATTGTTTGCTGCTGGGCAGCGAGCTGAATCTAGCTGTGGAAGCATGGAATGGCGTGCTTCCACAGCAAGGCATCCGAGCAGCACAGTCGCTGCTCGGATGCGATGCTGGAGTAGAAAACAGCTGCTGCTCACTTTCGCGCTGCTTGCATGCTGTGGATGCGCCGCGACACGACCCGCTGCTCCAAGATTCGCGTCCCCATAGACTTCAATGTAAAATGGCTGTTTCGGCTGCACGAGATGCGTGCGGTGGGGAAGTAGCATAAGGGTCAAGGCCGTAAAACTCTACTGGATGCTCGTGATCTCCGGGCCCTTAAACGTCACTGCACCTCAAACAGGAATGCCACTGTCAAGGAAATAACAGAATGGGCTCAGGAATACTTCCAGAAAGCATTGTCAGTGAACACAATCCACCGTGCCATCCGCCGTTGCCAGCTGAAACCCTACAGTGCAAAGAGGAAGCCATTTCTAAGCAAGCTCTACAAGCTCAGACGTTTGCACAGGACCAGGGGTAATTTAAAATGGAGTGTGGCAAAATGGAAGACTGTTCTGTGGTCAGATGGTCACGATTTGAAGTTCTTTAATGAACACTGGGACGCCATGTCATCCGGACAAGAGAGGACAAGGATAGCCCAAGTTGTTCTCAACGCTCCGTTTAGAAGCCTGCATCACTGATGGTATGGGGTTGCATGAGTGCTTGTGGCATGGGCAGCTTGCATGTCTGGAAAGGCACCATTAATGCAGAGAACTATGTTCAGGTTCTAGAACAACATATGCTCCCATCTAGACATCATCTCTTTCAGGGAAGACCCTGCATTTTTCAACAAGATAATGCCAGACCACATTCTGCAGCAATCACAACATCATGGCTACGTAGGAGAAGGATCCGGGTACTGAAATGGCCAGCCTGCAGTCCATATCTTTCACCTATAGAGAACATTTGGCGCATCATAAAGAGGACGGTGCGACAAAGAAGGCCCAAGACGATTGAACAGTTAAGGCTCCGGCAGAGCTCTGCGTACGGCCTGTACGCCGCTCTACGCGCGTGTTGTGTGCGCACGCGTTCACCGGCACAGCTCTGCGTTCGTTCTCTCGTTAAATGCTCGCGTTTTCGCTCCAATTTCTTGTTGTAATTTGAGCAGCTGCGCGCAGAGCGTTTACCTACGGGACAAACTGAGGTCGCTGATTGGTCATTTGCTGACACGCCTACTGAATTGATTGGCATGTCGGGTGGGAGACAAAAAAAAAGGCAGGAGCTGGCTCGGCTGCAGCCACTGCGGTGTTTCTAAACTTTATATGTTGATAAAAAGTTCTAAAAAATAAAAACGGGGAGCGCTGGTCCTGCAGCCCACCAGGAAATATTTAGAACGTCGCGCAGCCACGTAGGATATGTGTTTAATTCGCTCGTGACAGATTCATTCATTTCAGTCATGGAGTTAACGGAGGAGGAAGCGATTACCGTATTCGTCGGTCTTTAACACGCTCCTGTATATAATACGCTTTATCCAGTTATTGCCAATAAATTAGAAAAAATCCGTAAATAATACGCTTCAGTGTTACCACGCATCTATTATGCGTCACCGCTACGCGACGTGTCAGCGCTTCGTTTGCCCTGCTTAAAATGGCGGCCGCAGAAGCGAGCGAGCACCGATAGACTTCACAAGAAAACACGGTAAAAACAATTATTTCTTTGCGAGAAAAAATATATTTCTTAGCTGACATTAAATAATGCACAAGGGTTCCTGAGCTTAACAAACTCACGAAATGTTCAAATCAGTTGGATTTTAAAAAAGTAGTTCGCCGATTTGCCTGCATGCGGGTGGGACGCTTTATTTATTTTAATTTAGCTAAATAAACACTTAAAATATATATTTCGTATAGCTGACATTAAAGCACAAGGGTTCCTGAGCTTAACAAACTCACAAAATGTTCAAATCAGCTGGATTTTAAAAAGTAGTTTGCCGATTTGCCTGCATGCGGGTGGGACGCTTTATTTATTTTAATTTAGCTAAATTAACGCTTAAAAAAAATTCTTAGCTGACATTAAAGCACAAGGGTTCCTGAGCTTAACCAATTCACGAAATGTTCAAATCAGCTGGATTAAAAAATCCGCGGTGTGGTTTGAGTTACGGTGTCTTGCTAACAAAAACGGTGAACCTCACAGCTAAATGCATCCAGAGCAGGGGGCGGTCAGCAACAGTCAGTCCGACCAGAGGAGGCTTTTTTCGGACACATGAGGTAGAAACGGTCTGGAAGTGTCTCTCTAGCGGACAAAAGTGGTACTGCACCATTTTTTGCCCAAAATGAAAAACTGCGAATCAGAGCCAAAAATGGGTCTAAAAATATGGGAAAAAATCCATAAATAATACGCTTCGGTGTATAATACGCAGGACATTCAAATGAGCAAAAAAACTGCGTGTTATACACCGACGAATACGGTACTTGACTTTTGGCAAAAAAACAAAAGAAAAGTCCAGATCAGCGATGAAGAAGGGGAATTTAATTCATTTGTGTCACATACAAAACAGTCTGGCACCGGGCAGTTTATTGTGAGACAACGCATATCGCGTATGCAGTCGTAAAATTTGAGCTTTGCACGTTCGTGCCCTGCGGGGCTACGCTTGTGCCTCTGCGTACGTACGGCGTACAGCCTTACGCAGAGCTCTGCCGAGGCCTTTAGATTACGTAATTACGTGATACATATCACGTTATTACTACATAAGCCCCCCCAAAAAAATTTCAATAGGTGGCAGCACTACGCTTCCTTAGAATCAACTACAAAAAAGGCTTAAAAAGCAGATTTCTTTGTATTTCTTTCTCTTTTAGAAATGCTTCTTCCCTTCTGTAAGTAGGGTCCAATAAAACTCAAAATTTGGGATTAGTGTGTCAGATGTTTGCTGACTTTAACTCCTGCTAAACAAAAGTCTTTTTAACTGCTCACGTAAAACAAAGCATCTTTAAAAAAAATCAACATATTGGGCTTGTTTCATAAAACTAAAAATTAAAGAAGGGGTGCTAAGGTATACAGTAGTAAGGTTTTATTTTTAACTGACTGTAGTGTTGTTTGGTTACAGCCATAAATGCAATATAGATGGTCCCCGACTTACGACGGCCTCGTCTTACGACGTTCCGGACTTACGAACGTGCTTACGAACAGTACTGTTGTACAGTAAATACAGCACTGGTATGTGTTTTTAGATGAAAGTGTATTAGCTAACCGTTTGTAAATAAAGTTCTGTGCATGTTTATGAACCAGTATGTACGCTTGTTCAGTCTCATGTTGATAAACGGGTGTGCGGCGCAGCGTTAGCATACATTTTCCGACTTACGACCAAAAATCCGGACTTACGAACACCACGTGTAACGCGTTCCGATTTACGAATTTTCGCATTACGAACGGTGCGTAGGAACGGAACTCGTTCGTAAGTCGGGGACCACCTGTATAAAGATTTAGAAAGTGTCTCTCTCTCTTTTCTTTCTTTTTTTTACCTGATTAATTTATATTCTTGGATGTTTTCAGTATAAACGGCAGCATTGCTTTTCTTTGGCCGCTCAATCTGTATCAGCCACAAGTCTGGCACACTGCTCCGTCTTTGTCACCTAGGGTTCAATGCCAGGCCCTGCACTTTTGTTGGATGGCCTGACTTGTTCCATGCATCAAATCTCACAACTATTAATAAAATTATATATTTTTATACCATAAATGTATAATTTTTCTCGTGGCCGTTTATCTGCCTGACCGCTCGTTTTTACTGCTGGTGGGATTTCTTAAAATAAATGTACTGATTTGGTTTCAGAGCATATTTACAGTCACGTCTATAAATGTGATTTCATGTTTTTTTTTTCCTGAACTATACACCACCATTTCATTTAAACTTCACCATCCATTTCCTCCATAGTCTCTTTAATAATTGCATTTCATAACATAAGCCGTGCGCTCCACTCGTCAAGTGTTGGGGGTCATGGTAAGCGTTGTGCAGTCCACAAGGCACCCAGTGTGATGTGGTGGAGACAGAGACGTATAGCACAACAGACTGGCAGCTCTCATGGAGTAGTAGCACATCTCGTGCACACTGAGTAAGCCTCCTCTTTCAGCAGATTGCGTCATTTGGAGGAGAGAGTGACGTCACACCTGGGCAGATGAAAGCATTGCAATACAGAGTTGAGACGAGTGAGTCCACAACGAGCAGCCCATTGTGTCCTCGCTTGTGTCGGAGGGGCAGAACAGTGGCCAAAACTAACAGACCAAGGCTTTGAAAGGGTAGTTCAGAGTACCGTACATATCTAGATTTTCTTTATACAGTACTGTATGCTGTTTGTGGAGGGTTTTTTAAATGCAAAAATGGCAAAGTATGCATCTATTCATTTTTTGCATTTAAATGTTTTCCTGTAGGTTGGTTTATTTGTTGAATTATGGAAAGTGGAACTGAAATTTTATTTTAAGGTTTTAGATTAGATGTAGCAAACCAAAGATTTCTGAGGAGCAGTGTCTTAAGTGCGCTGTGACCTATATTCGGGTTCCCCAAGGTAAAGGAAGTGGCAGCTGGCACACACAAATACTCATGCATTCTTCTGCAAACAAACGCTTCATCTGACACGCTTGACCCCAGACACACGCGCTCACGTAATGTACTCGTACACAGAGGAACATAATGCACAAATGGCTTCTTTATCACTTGAACATATTAACTGATAAAACATTCAAACCTGCCCACCATATACGCAGACATTCAACACACACACAGAGATGTGGGCTGCACAAACGGCACAGCGCAACACAAAAGGCTGATTGAGTGAGAAAAGGTCAGAGCCCAGTTCAGATGGCCTTTTGAACCAGTGTGTTTGAAGAACTGGATCACCCTTCTAGTTGTTGCCCTGTTCCACCATTCCCGTGGTGGTGGGGGTGCAGCATTGTCCTCTTTGTGCTGTACACTTCTTTTTGTCTAAACCCAAACAGGATAACTTTGTTTGTGTGATGGAAGTGTTGCTGTCCTTGTCAACCTGTTGGAACTATTTCTATCTTTGTCTTGCAGGTTTCAGCTGGTGGTTTGTGTGTGTGCGTGGGTGAGTGTGTGTGTGTGTGTGTGTGTGTGTGCGCGTGGAGGCACGTGTGTTTTCTCAGCCCAGCCAGTGTTTAGAGTTGAGTGCAACCTGAACACATCTCACAGGGACAATGAGTGAGCTGGAACAGTTGCGTCAGGAAGCCGAGCAACTACGCCATCAAATCCAGGTACGATGCTTTTCTTAACAATGTTTTAACCAACTTTTCAACCTCCACACTTTAAGCAAAATCTGTATTCAAGGAATGTCTCTTTAGTAAATATTTATGACAAAATCAAATGGCTTTAAAGTTTTGTCCTTTTTTGTGTCTTGTTTGAAATGATCTCTTGTTGCAGGATGCCAGGAAAGCCTGCAGCGACTCAACTCTTTCACAGGTAAGAAACTTCTTATACACATGGTAAAGTTAGTTTGAATATTTAAAAAAATCCTTCTTCTACAGGCCTACATTATTTTTTGTGTTGGCTACATTTTTAGGACACAAGTTTGTCAGGAAATTAATTCAATGCTTTCCATTCTTTGTCAGTACTTACAAAATGCACAGTTCCTAAAGTTATTTAAGTATTTCACACATAGTTTGCATCAGTAATGGCTCAACTTTTATTCATCTCCACTCCTTGTTTATAATATTGGTCTGTGCCTGCCTCAGCTTGTGTCCAGTTGTGATGAATGTGTCTCAGCCTCAAGTTGTAACTGCTGACGCTTCTTCCTGTTTTGGCAGATCACAGCTGGTCTGGACTCGGTGGGCCGGATACAGATGCGGACGCGACGCACACTCAGGGGCCATCTGGCCAAAATCTATGCAATGCACTGGGGGAGTGACTCCAGGTACTGTTGATTTATTACACAATCAGCACAATCGTAATGAGCAGCAGACGCGTGTGTGTACCAACCTATGAAAGAAGCCGTTTTCTTTAACTAGCCTCTTACCCTTCCTGTGCTTCCTCTGATTTTATTGTTAAACACCTTCAGATAATATAAATTGCTAATGTTGACCCCAATTCTCAAAAAAGTTATCTTCTAGTGGGAGTTTATGCTTTGCTATGGTCTGTTCCTGGAAAACTAAAATGAAACTTTCATTTTTGAGCACCTGATCGGCTGGCCACCAGTCAAGCTGCTCATGCTGGAAACTGTTTCAGAATGGTGGATCCTCAATCACAAGCTTTTAGCTGGATGAGCTAAAAATAAACTGC
Organism: Garcialebias charrua; assembly: GCA_038048925.1. Lineage (NCBI taxonomy): Eukaryota > Metazoa > Chordata > Actinopteri > Cyprinodontiformes > Rivulidae > Garcialebias > Garcialebias charrua. The sequence goes on along the minus strand of JBBPBX010001516.1, from coordinate 28,346 downwards.
ACAACATTTATTTATTTTGGGTACAGTAGTCCCTCGATTATTGCGGGTGTTACAATCCACACACCACCGCAATAGGTGAAAAACCACCAAGTAGGAACGCTATATTTAGTTTGGTATTTCTATATATTTTACGTCTTTATAAACCTTCCCACGCACTTGCAATGTTCTAAACTCTTAAACCTAGGTAATTTAACAACATGCATGTATGTACTGTACAGTACTGCAACATTTTACTCACCAGATCTACCCTGCAGCAACGAAGCCCACTGCCCCGTGTTGATGTGCGCGTGGATAATTGAGCTTCAGGATTCTTTGCAACTTCCATTCCAGTTGTGTGAGCTTAACAGATAGATCGTTACTTCTGACTTTGCGTTGCAAAACGTTCCCTCTATTTCGGCAGAAAGCAGTGGCTGGAAGCACTGTTGGCTTCTAGGTAGTGTAGTTCTTTTGACTGGCATTACAGTATAGGCCTATTGATAGAAAACTACAAAATGGTGGCGCCTGGCTGAAGTTTTTTTTTTTTTGGTCAACTTTTTATCCTGTACCGTCCCAGTCATGTGAGTAATATTAAAGTTGACAATCGTTGGGAAAACTGTGAAAGTCGAACCACGAAGAAGCGAGGGACTACTGTTTTTTATAATGTCCTTGTTACGTTCTCTGGTTCGCGCCTACTTTGTAATCTTTTTAGACCCATTTGTAAACTGGCAAATACCTGCAGAAATCTTACACTCTGTTAAATCTGGTATATGTTTTGATATCATGTTGTTTTTGATGCTATTTTCTACCTGCCATATGTGTGATGTTTAGCATCCCTTTTACCCCCTCAACCCCATAGATGCTAATCAAACCTTTTTATTTTGTGAATAAAAAGAGCAAAATTAGTATTTTTTCTGAAAGTCTTCATCAACAAAAAAGAAGTAAAGCAGGAAGCACCTTTTTGACAACAGTATTTTAAAATGTACACAAACACACGCTGTAAATGTCTGTTAGAGCCAAGTGTTGGTTTTAAACAACTCCTGGTGCAGCTGGAGCACCACAACATTATCGTAATTGCTGCAACAAGTTTGCTGTACAACTTTCATAGAAAAGCTTTTTTGTATGTTTAATTATCTGTTTGTGTCACTCTCTTTTTATTTGTCCACCTGTTTCTCAATGCGATACAATGGGGCAGTGACGACAGTCCCAGGTGTGGGGCTACACTATCAGTTCTACCATTACAACAGTTTCTACTAATACGACTAATATTACCATAAATGACTGTCACCTTTTACTACCACCTAATCTTTAAGCACTGACAGTGTTTGATGCCCTCACCACAAGCACTGTAGTGATATTTGCCGGGCACAAAAACCAACAAGCTTATTTTCCTTTAAAAATGCAGTTTTTAAGATTTCAATCATTGATAACAGTTTTGAATCTATTGCAAATTTAAGACAAAGCAACTCTAGATTAAAGCAATAATTTGATCTTAAGAACTGCCTTTTTTTTGGAGGTTTACTGCAATTATGAGCACCAAGATAGCTGAAAATTAGCACCTAGGATGGTATTTCACTGTAAGTCTGCATGCAGTGCACGAATTCTGTTTCACAGAAAATAAATTTGATATTACAGGAAAAAAATTCTGACATTGGATTGTGTTTTAGAACAATGGCAAACCCCCC
>JBBPBX010001516.1:8144-26668 GCA_038048925.1 Garcialebias charrua | reverse complement strand
TTTTCTGTTCTTTATTCATCATTTTACACATTTTTTACCTAAGTGTTTGCTTTTGTTTTTTCAGTTTCACTAATCTATGGGTTGCAGACGTCTGAGATGAAAACAGAAGGGAGCATTTGTGCAGTGCAAAAAAAAAATTTTTTTGTGGTCCCTTCAGCTTCTTATAGCAGTAAAAGTAAATATTTATTCAGTTCGACCATCAAGCAGAAAGACCGATAGAATAAAGATCTGCAGCGTTGTCAATTTGTTTCTAGGTGAATTTTGAGATGTTAGTCACCTAGTTGGATACCCAGCTGACTATACTGGAACTTTTTATTAAAATGACTCCCGAAAACTTTTTGATTGATGGACAAACATACATTCCCTTCCCATGGGCTCACCACCTGTGGGAGGGGCCAAAGGGGTCGGGTGCAATGTGAGATGGGTGGCGGCCGAGGGCGGGGACCCTGGCGGTCTGATCCTCGGCTACAGAAGCTGGCCATTGGGACATGGAATGTCACCTCTCTGGTGGGGAAGGAGCCTGAGCTAGTGTGTGAGGTTGAGAGGTTCCGACTAGAAATAGTCGGACTCACCTCAACGCATGGCTCTGGCTCTGGAACCAGTTTCCTTGAGAGGGGTTGGACACTCTTCCACTCTGGAGTTGCCCCTGGTGAGAGGCGCCGAGCAGGAGTGGGCATACTGGTTGCCCCCCATCTTGGTGCCTGTACGTTGGGGTTCACCCCGGTGAACGAGAGGGTAGCCTCCCTTCGCCTACGTGTGGGGGGACGGGCTCTGACTGTTGTTTGTGCCTATGCACCAAACGGCAGCTCAGACTACCCACCCTTTTTGGAGTCCTTGGAGGGGGTATTGGAGAGTGCGCCTCCTGGGGACTCCCTTGTTCTACTGGGGGACTTCAACGCTCACGTGGGCAATGACAGTGAGACCTGGAGGGGTGTGGTTGGGAGGAACGGCCCCCCTGATCTGAACCAGAGTGGTGTTCTGTTATTGGACTTCTGTGCTCGTCATGGATTGTCCATAACGAACACCATGTTTAAGCATAAGGGTGTCCATATGTGCTCTTGGCACCAGGACACCCTAGGTCGCAGTTCGATGATCGACTTTGTTGTCGTCTCATCTGATCTGCGGCCGCATGTCTTGGACACTCGGGTGAGGAGAGGGGCGGAGCTGTCTACTGACCACTACCTGGTGGTGAGTTTGCTCCGATGGTGGGGGAGGATGCCGGTCAGACCTGGCAGACCCAAACGTATCGTGAGGGTCTGCTGGGAACGTCTGGCAGAGTCTCCCGTAAGACGGAGCTTTAACTCCCACCTCCGGGAGAGCTTTGAACACGTTCCGAGGGAGGCGGGGGACATGGAGTCCGAGTGGGCCGTGTTCCGCGCCTCTATACATAGTTCCCAGACACGCCCCCAGTATTGTGCAAACCGGTTTTCGCACCACATCTGAAGGCAGAAGAAGGCAAGATGGCGAACTAGCAGAGCAAATTATACGGACAATAACACGAGCTACCACAGCTTTACCAAGGAACAAGAGCAAACTGGCAGTGGTCGAGTTAAATGAGTTTGAGAAAGAAATCATGGCAGACGAATCAGACAACTTGTCACAAAGTAGTTACTCCGATATCATTAATTATTTAATTAATACAAGGAGCGAGCGCAGACCGGCTTCACAACACACTGACTTCACAGCTTTAAATCCAAAAAAGATGTGTAAACTGTCTCAATCAGATCTAACCAGCTAAAAAAAGGTTTAACTAAAATAACACACAGCCAACAAACAGTCCAAGCTGAACACGGACCAGAACCAGCACTTTTGAGTCTTACCGTGTTGGAAGTTAGCATGTTGTTAGCATCTGGAGCGTGGCTCGCCGGAGCTCAGGTCGGACGGCGTGCATCCGCTGAGGCGGCCGCGGAGGCACGTCCACGTCCCATGGGACCGACGCGTCGCCCGCACGACTTGGCTCCCGTCCTCCTTCTCCAACTGGGACGGTCTGGTGGACCGTGAGGAGCAGAGGAGGCCATTGTCGCGTTAGCGAGATGCTAAGCTAACAGCATGCAAGACGGTTTGCTAAATAATGAAAAAAAAAAAACAGCTCTAACACACAGACAGTTGTACTCTAACATTGTTCTGACATAGTTTCACAAAATGATTAATGTAGAATATTTTGTTTACCGGCCAAAAGTACGACGTCTTCCAGAGCAGATCCAAGCCAGACTCAGAGCAGGAGGAGCTGTTGTCCAGTTTCTCCGATGAGATAAATCCTTCACGTTTTCTTTTTTTTTTGATTAACTGAAACCTGCGCGTTGCCCAAACGTCTACCCGACTGGAACACCCACTGACACAACACGAAGTAACCATTGCAATTAATTAGAAATTAACAAAAAAAACAACGTGAAAAATGGACATCTATCAGAATGCGCTCCAACTGCAGCATTAGCCTACATGTGGGAGGGTCAAAAAGGACAACCCACAGATGTGACGTCACATGGGAACTATGTATTGTCGAGGCAGCTTATCGGAGCTGTGGCCGCAAGGTTGTTGGTGCCTGTCGAGGTGGCAACCCTCGAACCCGGTGGTGGACACCGGCAGTGAGGGATGCTGTCAGGCTGAAGAAGGAGTCCTATTGGGCCTTTTTGGCTTGTGGGACCCCGGAAGCAGCTGATAGGTACCGGCAGTCCAAGCGGCATGCGGCTCGGGTGGTTGCTGAGGCAAAAACTCGGGCGTGGGAGGAGTTCGGAGAGGCCATGGAGAATGACTTCCGTACGGCTTCGAGGCGATTCTGGTCCACCATCCGGCGTCTCAGGGGGGGAAAGAGGTACGAGACCAACACCATTTATGGTGGAGGTGGCGTGCTGCTGACCTCAACTCGGGATGTTGTGAGTCGGTGGGCGGAATACTTCGAAGACCTCCTCAATCCTACTGGCACGTCTTCCACTGAGGAAGCAGAGCCTGGGGACTTTGGGTCGGGTTCTCCGATCTCTGGTGCTGAGGTCGCCGAGGTGGTTAAAAAGCTCCGCGGTGGCAAGGCTCCGGGGGTGGATGAGATTCGCCCGGAGTTCCTTAGGGCTCTGGATGTTGTAGGGTTGTGTTGGCTTACGCGACTCTGCAATATCGCGTGGACATCGGGGGCAGTTCCCTTGGATTGGCAGACTGGGGTGGTGGTTCCCCTATTTAAAAAGGGGGACCGTAGGGTGTGTTCCAACTATAGGGGGATCACACTCTTAAGCCTCCCTGGTAAGGTCTATTCAGGGGTTCTGGAGAGGAGGGTCCGTCGGATAGTCGAACCTCGGATTCAGGAGGAGCAGTGTGGTTTTCGTCCTGGTCGTGGAACACTGGACCAGCTCTACACCCTCAGCAGGGTCCTGGAGGGTGCGTGGGAGTTTGCCCAACCAGTTTACATGTGTTTTGTGGACTTGGAGAAGGCATTCGACCGCGTCCCTCGGGGGGTTCTGTGGGGGGTACTCCGGGAGTATGGGGTACCAGGCCCTTTGATAAGGGCTGTTAGGTCCCTGTACGACCGGTGTCAGAGCTTGGTCCGCATTGCCGGCAGTAAGTCAGGCTCGTTTCCGGTGAGAGTTGGACTCCGCCAAGGTTGCCCTTTGTCACCGATTCTGTTCATAACTTTTATGGACAGAATTTCTAGGCGCAGCCAAGGTGTTGAGAGGATCCGTTTTGGTGACCTTAGAATCGCTTCTCTGTTTTTTGCAGATGATGTGGTCCTACTGGCTTCATCAGTTCGTGATTTACAACTTTCACTGGAGCGGTTTGCAGCCGAGTGTGATGCGGCCGGGATGAGGATCAGTTCCTCCAAATCCGAGGCCATGGTCTTGAGCCGGAAAAGGGTAGCATGCCCTCTCCGGGTCGGGGAGGAGGTCCTGCCCCAAGTGGAGGAGTTTAAGTATCTCGGGATCTTGTTCACGAATGAGGGAAAACTGGAGCGTGAGATCGATAGGCGGATAGGTGCAGCGTCCGCAGTGAAGCGGGCGCTGTACCGGTCTGTCGTGGTGAAGAGAGAGCTGAGTCAAAAGGCAAAGCTCTCAATTTACCGATCGATCTACGTTCCCACCCTCATCTATGGTCATGAGCTTTGGGTTATGACCGAAAGAACAAGATCTCGGATACAAGCGGCTGAAATGAGTTTTCTCCGCAGGGTGTCTGGACTCTCCCTTAGAGATAGGGTGAGAAGCTCAGTCATCCGGGAGGGACTCGGAGTAGAGCCGCTGCTTCTCCACATCGAGAGGAGCCAGTTGAGGTGGCTCGGGCATCTGGTTAGGATGCCTCCTGGACGCCTCCCTGGTGAGGTGTTCCGGGCACGTCCCACCGGGAGGAGACCCAGAGGAAGACCCAGGACGCGCTGGAGGGACTATGTTTCTCGGCTGGCCTGGGAACGCCTTGGGATTCCCCCGGAGGAACTGCTCCAAGTGGCTGGGGAGAGGGAAGTCTGGGCCTCCCTACTTAGGCTGCTACCCCCGCGACCCGACCCCGGATAAGCAGAAGAAGATGGATGGATGGATGGATGGATGGACAAACATGCAGATCAAATCAGTATTAAAAGATAATGCTAAAAGATTCAAAGGCAGTGTGATGCAAGGTGTATCTTTTTTATATACACTGTATAAATGAGCAGTAGTTAATGACAAACATTAACTTGGTTTGTAGAGGAAGCTCCAGCTGCTCTTCAATCCTTATTGTTTTCTTGGTTGTACGTGTGCATGTGCATGGGTGTGCCAAGCACCCTGTAGGTGACACTCCAGGGGTACCAGTGTTTGTTTTGTATACAGCCCCTGACCTTTGAGCGTGATGGCGCTCCTCTTGATTGTAGTGCAGCACCATCAAACCACTTCCTGTCCCTGGAGAGATAGAAACACCCTGTCAGGATGGGAGGGGAGCTTCCAGCTGTTTGACCCATCTACAAACCTCACTCTTTATCGTTTCTGTATCCTCACTTGGCTTTTCTTGTGTTTTCCCAATCTAACAGCTTTCCACCTCCCACTTAACAGTGAGAACTTTTTCTCAACTTGCATATTGAATATTACACAGGGTGGGACATTAAGTGTCTTTCTTGGGTGAGAGGTCTTCTACTGGGAAGGAAAGAGTTGGTAGCTCACGCTGAATGCTTTTTGACTGAGCGCCTTATGATTTAGGCTGACGATGCAGCACTGCAGTTTGTAAGATGGCTGCCTGTTTTTGCTTTAATAAACGAGGTGCATGTGGTGTAGATGAAGGTTTCATACACAAGCTGACTGTCATGCTGCTCTTGTCTTTAGGTTACTTGTCAGTGCCTCACAAGATGGAAAGCTCATCATATGGGACAGCTACACAACAAATAAGGTAACACATTCAGTCATTTATGTTCAGGTCTCTTGTGAATGAGTCCCCGGGGCTCAATGGGACTAACTGTATAAATAAAGCTCAAATGCATGTTTGAAATAATAATAATAATAATAATAATAATAATAATAATAATAATAATAATAATAATAATAATGAATTTAATTTATAACGCACTTTTCATTAACAAAAATCTCAAAGTGCTACAAAGTGCAACTAAAATCAAAGATCAAATAAAAACAAGTGATATAACAAGTAAAATCAATGATAAAACAACAACAAAAGTCAATAATAAAATCAATAAAAAATAATGATAATATCAACTAAGATCTAAGATAAGATCATGCGGAGGCTAAGTAAGCTCGCTTTAAAAAAAAAGGTCTTTAAGCCTTGTTTAAAGTCAACCAGTGACTGTGGAGCTCTCAGATAGTCAGGGAGGGAGTTCCAGAGGTGGGGGGCAGCCACACTGAAAGCCCGGTCTCCCATGGTCCTTAATTTGGTTCGAGGAAGGTGAAGGAGATTACTGTTCTGTGATCGTAGAGACCGGGTGGATGAATATGGTGCAAGCAGTGCTTTAAGTGGGCCGGAACTCACCGGTACCCAGTTCCGCCACTTCTAAAATTTAACCCTGACAGTACCGGGACTTTTTTTAAGCGTAAGGTGCGTTCCGGAACTTATTTTCGTCTTCTCCACTTGAAAGACCCGTGGCAGATTAGAATGCATCATTTCCCCCGACTGGATTTCAAGAAAGAGTAATGCATCTTCACAACAATAAAACATCTTTGGTGGAGCGCGTCATTTTGGCCAATCACAACCTCAGGATAGACAGGGGGAGGAGACGACAGCGAACTCTGTAAAAAAACAAAAACAAACTGCAGCGCGACAGAGCGCGAGGGAAGCGGAAGTAACTCCTCCAACGTGTGGGTAAAGTTAATATTTTTATACATGCAGTGGAGTGTAACCATTGTTTAGTAAAATGGCATGTTGTGTTACAAATAAAACTACATAAAAATTAACAAAATAACAGTCAATTGCACCCCTAAAGCCACTGAGATAAAGTATCACATTAATTTAATTACCACAGGATGATGTCTATATGAACTAGTTGAATGAGGTGTCTCTAAAATATCCTGATTCATGATCAATAATAATTTAAACAATTTTTTAATCTGCCCAGTGTCCACAGGACCTGACTTTATTTTGTTAGATGTCTCTAAAATAGTTAGTGAATCATGTTTACATGTAAACATAGATGTTTAACAACTTGTTAAAATACACCAGAATGCAGGAAATGGCATCTACTTTATTCAAAATTTCTGGCAAAACATCTTCACCAGCATATTTAAGAAACTAGTTTTTACTGTTAGTAAGTAAGTTTTATTTATATAGCACATTTCACAGACATGAGAGTCAAAAAGTGCTTTACAAAAGGAAAAATAAAATCATAAAATCACAGAAGTACTATACAGAAAGGTAAAACATAACTCTAAAATCAATGTACAAAATTAACCAAAAGCCTGTCTGAAGAGATAAGTCTTAAGTTTTTAAATGCATCTGTTGACTCGGAGCAGCGCATTGTTAGAAAAATGTTCTGCTGTATTTGACTTGCTGCTGTTACGGAAGCGTATTGCTGACACCTGGAGAAATTTTTTTGGGGGGCTTATGTAGTAATAATGTGATACGTATCAAGTAATAACGTGATACGTATCACGTAATTACTTGATACGTATCACGTTATTACTTGATACGTATCAAGTAATTACTTGATACGTATCACGTTATTACTTGATACGTATCAAGTAATTACTTGATACGTATCAAGTAATTACTTGATACGTATCACGTTATTACTTGATACGTATCACGTAATTACTTGATACGTATCACGTTATTACTTGATACGTATCAAGTAATTACTTGATACGTATCACGTTATTACTTGATACGTATCACGTTATTACTTGATACGTATCACGTTATTACTTGATACGTATCACGTTATTACTTGATACGTATCACATAATTACTTGATAAGTATAGATGTCCATCCACATGGTATCAGCACCATTAGCCAGATGGAGCTCAGTCTCTGCAATGAAGTCCTCCTGGTCCTCAAACACCTCAATCCATGCATGTGTCCTCCTACTGCTGTGATCTTTTACAAACATGTTTCTGTTCTCAAGGACTTATTTCAGTTTACAGCTACAAGAGTTTGATTTCAGCTGCAGCTTTCTGACGTTTCCCTAAAATTTGAGCATCATTTGTTAAATTGTTTTTGTGCAGTTTTAAATAAAGAACTAGCATTACCTCCTCTACTCTAAAAATCATCTCTTAAAGGGAACTCATCTGAGCACGGTGAGGTGCGTCAGCCCTCAGACTGAGTGTTGAGGATCACTCTCAGCTACTACCACACCAAGTTCCACCTCGGTGTCTGTAAAACTGAGTTATTGTCCAGTTTGTGCAGCTGTGGCAGCCATCTTGAATTAGAATCCCTTGTAGACGTTCATTAGATGCCATTTGCAGCTTATTAGATATTTTGCTAACAGACACACAAAGACATCTGCAGAAACATCAGTATTTATCCTTTCAGGGCTGACCATTACCCATAATGCAAGTTCGCCCATACGCTTGTTTTTGCCTGCATGCTAACAATGGCTAATTTGCAGAACTTGATCAAGTTTTACTTCATGCTTGGTCTAAAACATGGAGAGATACTGATGATGCTTCACACTGTGGATGACATCATCATTTGTATGCGCACTCTGAGAAGAATCCTGAGCAGAATGGGACTGTACAGAAGGAAAAACCAGTCGGACCCTCTACATGTGGCTGCGTTCCTCATTGACCAGCTGGAGAGCTCTGGTAATCATCACGGATATAAGTTTCACCACCTTAAATGTATTCAGAGTGGATACGTTGTGACTCAAAATACAGTGAGACACCTGCTGACATTTCTGGACCCCAGTGGTGTGGAGCAAAGGAGAAGGAGGCGGCTGAAGCGACGCGTGTATGTAAACCCTGGACCTAATTTCATGTGGCACGTTGACTCCTATGATAAACTGAAGCCGTATGGTATTTGTATTAACGGAGCCATCGATGGCTTTTCAAGACAAATGATATGGCTTCATGCTTTCTCAACAAGCAGTGATCCTAAAGTCATCGCGGGATATTTCATAACTGAAGTTGAAAAGAGGAAGGGGACACCTGCCCGAATCCGTGCTGATTTTGGCACAGAAAATGTCACGATGGCAGAAATGCAGAAGTTCTTAAGATGGAGTTCTGATCCTGATGCAAAATCTTTAAAATATGTAAATGGAAAAAATGCTGGCAAATTTCTTAGTTTCTTGTCTGATTTCAATTTCCTGATATAGTTTATATACTGTATATATATTTTTGTATTATTTATCTTTATCGGTTTTATTTACACTTTGTCATGAATCACCTTTTGTAACTGATTGTAAGAATTTGTTCTTTTTTGTTTTGTATTATTTGTTAAATAAAGTTAAAAAAATAAAATAAAAATCGCTTCTACCCTCAGGAATAATGTGGATAAGATCAAAAAAGGCGTTCAATACAGGATCAACTGGACTTTATCTGACTTTATCTTTATCTTATAAAGTCCAGTTGATCCTGTATTGAACGCCTTTTTTGATTTCATCATGTCCTGGACGACTGAGAATCTTCACCAGCATAATGTGGATAAGCAATACGGTTGTGTAATTGACCTATTTAGCATTATCATCACCATTTTGATGTGTCATCTATGTTCTATTTGAATAAAATATTGGCATTTCACATCTCCATATCATTGCATTAATTTTTTAATCACACTTTGTTTAATGTCTCATTTTATTTGGAATCCCGTTTATACACATATGTATATTTACAGTAGATGTATATTTATGTGTTTGTGTGTGTATATATATGTAAATATATATATGATATGTAAAATATAGTATTTTAATCTGCATTAGCACAACTTGTTACTCTTCTAAATTGGTAACTTTCTCATACAATATGTGCACCTGACATCCACTGAATATTAAGTATTAACAGAAATTTAAACTTCTACAGGAGCTGCTACAACTTTTTTACCTGTGGAACACTCACACCATCCGCCACCAAGGGTAATCATCGATGTGAATAATCACGATGTGGTTGCAGATCTGATCATGTTGCTGTGTTTGTGCTCAACTGCTCACAGGCCACATAAGGTGCAAAACTACAAGTCAAAAATAACATAATGCACACAACAGGTTAAACATTTCTTAATTTTTTTTGAATTTTAAACACTTCACACACACACATTTTAAAGTTTGCTTTGAACTTTATTTTCCTTCAAATTTTCAAAACGGAGACATAAAACATCATCCTATAGAAAACTAATGTACTCTTTGACACAACATGGCCATATAAAAAAGGAACAAAAAGATTTAGAAAACACAAATTAAGCTTATGCTTAACTGTCCATCTGTTAGGCACTTTTAGGATTTAGTGTAAACCTTACACACAATTTGAAGTTTGCATTGAACTTTTTTTTCTTCTTCAACAACAGAGCCAAAAAACATGACCGTCAAGTATAAACCTTTAAAAAAAAATACTGCACTCTAGAAACATGTCTATATAAAAAAAGTGTACAAAAAGTTTGTTCCAACAAAAATAAAGCTTACGGTATGTTTCACTTTCCATCAGTTAGGCACTTTCAGGATTTATGTATGGGCGAACTTGCATTATGGGTAATGGTGCTGATACCATGTGGATGGACATCTATACTTATCAAGTAATTATGTGATACGTATCAAGTAATAACGTGATACGTATCAAGTAATAACGTGATACGTATCAAGTAATAACGTGATACGTATCAAGTAATAACGTGATAATATCAAGTAATAACGTGATACGTATCAAGTAATAACGTGATACGTATCAAGTAATTACTTGATACGTATCAAGTAATAACGTGATACGTATCAAGTAATAACGTGATACGTATCAAGTAATAACGTGATACGTATCAAGTAATAACGTGATACGTATCAAGTAATAACGTGATACGTATCAAGTAATAACGTGATACGTATCAAGTAATTACTTGATACGTATCAAGTAATAACGTGATACGTATCAAGTAATAACGTGATACGTATCAAGTAATAACGTGATAATATCAAGTAATAACGTGATACGTATCAAGTAATAACGTGATACGTATCAAGTAATTACTTGATACGTATCAAGTAATAACGTGATACGTATCAAGTAATAACGTGATACGTATCAAGTAATAACGTGATAATATCAAGTAATAACGTGATACGTATCAAGTAATAACGTGATACGTATCACGTAATTACTTGATACGTATCACGTTATTACTTGATACGTATCACGTTATTACTTGATACGTATCAAGTAATTACTTGATACGTATCACGTTATTACTTGATACGTATCACATTATTACTACATAAGCCCCCCAAAAAAAATTTTCTCCAGGTGTCAGCAATACGCTTCCGTATGCTGTTGTTGGTTGTTAATTTTTTGGTTGACACAATCTTTCCTATTTATGTCCTCATTAAATTAGGTTAGTAAATGACTTTTACCTGAAGCATGTTAAAAAATTACAAAATCTTTCGGGGGGGGGGGGTTGGCGCAACGTTTGTCACCTTTTTCATCCCTTCTGAGTTTGCAGGTATGCATATTATTATGACTTTAGGGAGGGTACCGGCACTTGTTTTTTTCCACTTAAAGCACTGGGTGCAAGAATGTCCTTTAGATAATCTGGTGAAGTTCCGTGTAAGCATTGGTGTGTAATGAAGCAGTTTTGTACATGTACTGAATTCTGAAGGTGACAGGAAGCCAATGGAGGTTATGGAGAATGGGTGTAATATGTTCAAATTTACGAGCTCTCAATAAAATCCTTGCTGCACTGTATTGAAGCTTCTGAAGGTTTTTGCCAGGGATTCCAATAATACAGTAGTTTGATTTTGCAGACATTGTAGATTGAACCAAAATGATAAGTGAAGTACGGTATTGCATTTTAAAATTTGTGTTTTCTTTTGGCTGCTCACCTCTGCGAGGGTTGCCACAGCGAGCAAACTTGACGTGTTTTATAACGGATCTCCTTCCTGGTGCAATCTGGGCTCAAACCCACAGCCTCAGGATTACGAGACCGCAGCGCTAACATCTGATCTATCGTGACTGCCTGTTGCATTTTGAAACACTGAGGAAAACTTCTTGTCTCCTAAAACAGATGCATGCCATCCCGCTGCGCTCTTCATGGGTGATGACATGCGCCTACGCCCCCTCCGGGAATTATGTGGCCTGTGGAGGTCTTGACAACATCTGCTCCATATACAGCCTGAAGACGCGCGAGGGCAATGTGCGTGTCACCAGAGAGCTACCTGGACACACAGGTAGGCAAAGCGAGAGTAACAAAATAAAGATGATTATGGAAGTTTGTCTTCTCATTTTTACATGTACATTTTATTATTTTTCAATTTGTACTTTTTTTTTTGTCATTTATGGTTCGAATATTTAAAAAAATTTGATAAAGACGGATGCTGGTTTTCAGTTAATATATTTTTAGTTTATTGCATTACAACTTGTTTTGACTTTTTTAATGCATACTGGTAATGCTGAAATTTTAATTTTCTTCAAACACTCTTAACCTCAGAAATAAATTTTCAGCCTACAAGGGCTGTTAAACTTGCTGTACTGTATGTTACTGTATACAGGTAGTCCTCGACTTGCGAATTCCGTTCCTACGGCCGTTCGCATGTCAAATCGCCGTAAGTCGGAAAACACACGAGCCGCCACTTATACACGTACATGTACGGTATTGTACAGTTACCAAGTTACCAAGCACTTCGCCTATCCTAACACAGTACCCTACATAATTATCAAAAAATGCATACAGTACATTTGGAGCCATAATGAAGGAAAAAAATAGTTGACACGTCTGTTAGCATGTTAGCTCATTGCACGTCCGAGCTCTGCAGCTTCCAGCTGCTTCACGCTGTCCAAACTGTAACTGCATGTTAGTGTAGTGATACAACCCCGTGTCTAAAACTCTTAGTAGTACACTTTTTAAGACGAGTGGACACTATTTTATTTACATTTATTTTGAATCAAAAGACACAAATCAACTACAAGAGACTCTTTTACTCTTTAATTGTTACTTTGTTTAATTCAGAATTGATCAACAGTAATAACTTTTGTCATTTTATGATAATCTGTATTAACATGAGTTGTCACTGTAATAATATAGATAAATATGTCAGTTTGCTGACTTATCTATAATTTAGATGATAGATTTGAGCAGGTTTAGACTGACACAAATTTACCATCAGTTTTACGGGTTCTCAACTTTTTCAGATTAAATCAATAAATCTGTGGCTCAGTGAATGTAATGTAACTTGACAGGAAACGTTATTATGTTGACCTACCAAAGGCAGAGTCATTTAATAACAAAATCATCAAATTACAATCAAAACATATTTACATAGATTGATCGATCACAACTTATAACTAACTTTTCAGCAGATTAAAACATAAGACAACAGAACACAAGTTAATGGGTCTTATATTAACTTATTTCTGTGGCACAAACTTACAGTTTTACATTTAGAAATAAACATAAGGAGGAGTTTAAGGAGGAAGATTAAAGATTGAAATGGTTGAATCTTATCTTGAGATGTTTAACCAGAGTGGTTCATCCTCTGGTCGGTTTCAGCTGGACGTCCGTACCGTGATGAAACGATGTTTACCTTTGTGAAGATGTTCCTGTCTCGACTCCGGTAAATTAGTCAAGCCATACGCGCATGCCCTGCTACGTTTTACAGGCGATAAATTTCATCTTTCCACGGTCTCGTGAGGTATGCTTCGGCCTCCCAGAGTGATGTTATCAGCTCCGGTTTGGTTTTCAAGATAACTTCCAGAAAGAGTTCACAGCTTGGAGCTGTGATACTCTGATGGCTCACAGCTGACGTGCTGTTTAAGCCTCGCTGAAGACGCGGGCCTTTGACTGATGGCCGGACGTACATCAGCTTGGAGAAAGACGTCTATGCATCTTTCTTTCTCCCAGAGAACTCACAGTTGTTGAGTTAGTGGTTCCCCCTTTGCACTCAAGAAAGTACAGGAAATGTCCCTTTAAGAAGGGGGTGTGACTTAGTCACATACTTCCTGCTGATTGGTTGTCTTACCACTAGAGAGGGTGTGACTTTGCGAGTCAGTGAGTTTGAGTGACAGATAGGGTAGACAGTAAATAGAGAAACATGCGTCAGAAGATGCAGGTGCATGTGAACAAGCCATGTAATTTGTTTTGAGAACAGATTCATTGTTTTTAGAAAGGACGGGAGACAGAAAGCAAGTTATGTCTAGAACTTTTCCTTCGTTCCAAAAACACTTCAAACAAATATGAACTGATTGTTCAGTCAACTTTAGACAGTTATTCTGCATAGAGCAGACAGTTTAAAGCAAGATCATTCTGAGATGTTCTCTTAACTTTGGCATATTTAAAATATACCAGCTTAGTAAATCATCATTAAATGACAAAAATATAATTAACACACATTAAAAGAAAGTTATTTCTGATTGATTGGTGTCCATTAATTCAAAATAATTATAACAAAATGGTGTCCACTTGTCTCCTTAAGAGCTTCAAGAAAGTGTAACACTCAGAGTTTCAGAGAGATGCGGAGAGGCCCACATCCCGTACGGACGTGAGGGTGCTGTATCCCTACATCTCTCTTATGCTGGTTTATTCTTCAGTACGATGGTGCTTTAAAACTATGGCACAGTTCAGGGTAAACTTTTAAGTGAAACTTCTCAACTTTGTCTATGAGTTAGACATAATAATCACTTTACTGGCGATTCCATCTGTCTGTTCTCAAAACTATCTTAATGTCCAACAGTGTTGGGTGTAACGCGTTACTTAGTAACGCGTTACAGTAATGACATTACATTTTTCAGTAACGTAGTAGTGTAACGCACTACTTTGAAAATGCCTGTAATATATTACAGTTACTAACAAAACCTTACATTCGTTACTTGCGTTACAATCAGGACCTTTCGGAGAATAGTTTTATTTATTTATTTTATTTACCTTTCGGAGAATAGTTGTGGTACGAGGACGACGGAGCGGACCATAGACATTATATATAGATATCTATGGAGCAGACTGTCACGTGGGGAAAACAAAGACGTACGCGATGACGTCGGAACGTCATACGTCAACGTACATAGACATATAAAGGTACATAGACATACGGCCTCTGTCACTAGCCTCGCGAGAACTGCCACCTGCAGTAAGCCTCGGTGGCAGTTCTCGCGATGTTGGGGCTGGCGCGGTCGAGAACAAACCCGGAAAAACACAGAGATGGATGTAACGAGAGAGGACGCGTCCCTGCCAAAAAAGTTAAGACTTCGTGTAAATATGTTGAAAAATGGGACAGCGAATTTACTTTCCTAAAGTTTATTACGCGTTTTTTAAGATTTGTAACCGCGACTTTAGTGTCTCTCTCTCATGGGGGAAGGAACGATGTCCGTCAGCATGAAAAATCCGTCAAGCACAAAGGTAAGCCTGTCAGATTGTGATCACATAACTGGTTTGAAAGAGGCTGATAGGTAGTTATTTTAGATTTCTTGTAAACCTGTCTGTTCTGTTTTATTTTTTTTAAACAGAAGTTTTACATTTTGATATTGTCATACCTTTTGAATGGCACATTTACATATGCATTGTGCTTGTTATGTAGCACTGCTGTTTTACTTTTTCATCAAAAATGAGTGTCAAAAAGATCTCTAATATCATTATTGAAAGATAAAAATTAATACAGGTTAAATCTCAGGTATTAGAGTAATCCAAAAGTAATGTAACTAAGTTACTTTCAGAACTGAGTAACTAAGTAGTGTAATATGTTACTTTTTTAAAAAGTAACTAGTAATGTGTAACCAATTACTTATTTTGGGTAACTACCCCAACACTGATGTCCAACCTTCAGACTTCAACTCACTGAACTGCAAAGCCACTCCCGTTCTTTTTGGCAAACAGCCAATCAGCGGGGTAGATTTGACTGTGTCAGCCCTCCACATAAAACCCTAACTTCCCGTCTTGCTTCAGTGCAAAGGGGGAACTCAACTAGATTCTTCTCTGAAACTGGTTTAACGTTGTGGTCAAATGCCAATTAGACCTACGTTTATCAGCCAGGGTTACAGCTCAGCTTTGCTGTAACTCACTCAAGCCAAGAGCTCTAATTTTGAAAGAATTTATTTTCTGAAAGTCTTATTTTGAAACTACTCAGGACGTGGCCTTGTTTCTGCCGAGAAAGGCGCGCTTCACGTATCGTTGAATCAGTAAACACGCGCTGAAGTTCAACTGGACGTCTACTAGACCACACAATCCGTTAGTGTCCACACTGCTTCTACACTCTTGTCACCAGAGACGTGAACGTCACCAGGTAAAGAGTCGCTGATTGTTTGCTGAGCGTGCGGGAAGTCCAGCTGGAACTCGTTTGGAAAAAAGTGTCAGCCTGGTCTCATTCAAAATAATTAACTTTTAAACTTCCATCTTTCATTCCATTTCTTCCTCCTAAACTTATTTTTCCTAAGCCTGTAAAACTCTTAAGTAAATGTGCCTACAGAAAAGTTAAAATAAGAACCGTAACTTGTCTGTTGTTTCAAATTTAATCTTGTCTACGGTAGTTTATTGAAATCTAAATCGGAGCTAATCTCGATACAAATGTTTTGATGTACTTTAATGATTTTGTCAATAAAAGGTTGATCTCCTGGTGAATCAACATAAGTTGACGTTTTTCGTGAGATTACATCTTGTCTGGTCACATTTAATCGGTTTAAATCCAAAAAAGAGTGAACTCGTTAAAAATTTGGGTCAGATCAAATCTGCTCCAACTTTCATTTGGAATATGGTACAGTCAGTAAACTGACCACTACCTAAAATCCTACATTAGCTCCGTACATTTGGAGCCATAATGAAGGTAAAAAGAGTTAATAACTTACTGGGAGCTGGTGAAGCCGTTTCTCCGCGTTAACATGTTTGCTCCCGGCCGCAGCAGTCCTCTCCGCCGCCCGTCGGCTCCGTGTCCCCGGTGGGGCTGGCTTTAGCATGTTAGCTCCGGGTCCGACCAACATCCAGGCCGCCAAACCGTTCGTCCGCGTTTTAGCTTGTTAGCTCCGGGTGCCGCCAAATCCAGGCCGCCAAACCGTTTGTCCGCGTTTTAGCTTGTTAGCTCCGGGTGCCGCCAACTTCCAGGCCGCCAAGCCGTTCGTCCGCGTTTTAGCTTGTTAGCTCCGGGTGCCAACAACATCCAGGCCGCCAAGCCGTTCGTCCGCGTTTTAGCTTGTTAGCTCCGGGTGCCGCCAACATCCAGGCCGCCAAACCGTTCGTCCGCGTTTTAGCTTGTTAGCTCCGGGTGCCGCCAACTTCCAGGCGGCCAAGCCGTTCGTCCGCGTTTTAGCTTGTTAGCGCCGGGTGCCAACAACATCCAGGCCGCCAAGGCATTCGTCCGCCTGAAACGTCCACAGAGTTCACCGAGCGTTTCCAGCTCATTTATCCGAGTGAAGCAACCTCTGATCGGACAGACGGTCTGTCCAAAGCCGGCTGTCGAAGCCGGAGGTAACCGAAGCTAAATGACCACTGCCGAAAACTGCGTACCGTAATAGGCTAAAAAATAATAATACAGTAATAATAATTTTATTTGTAAAGCCATTCAAAACAACCACAGCTGCAACAAAGTGCTCTACGCATAAAATCAAGAACATTTAAACACATAAAATGAGATTTTTCAATTTTTTTTCCCATTCTCTTTTTTTTATTAATAAGATGCGTTCATAACACCGTAAGTCGAGACTGCCGTAAGTCGAGGACTACCTGTATATTTGGTGATCTTAAGGTCCGCACTCGAGGCCGCTGAAAAGGAAGAGACGCCGTCTCCTCATCTAATGTGTCATTTGTTTATTCTCAGGTTATTTGTCCTGCTGTCGGTTCTTGGACGACAGCCAGATCCTAACCAGCTCTGGAGACACCACCTGGTGAGCAGCCGTCCGTTTAAACATTGTAACTTTCTATCAGAAGCCATCAACATTTTGCTCATGAGATTTTTTTTTCTCCCGATAATTATGGGCTGTCAATGTTTTTATTTATTGTTGCCAATAGCTGGGATTGCTCAAACTACTGTATTTTAGTTTGGATTAAGCGTTTGTTTGGGCCCGAACTGTGTCTCATAGAACTTACAGAACCATTTTCCCTACTTTGCTTTTCTCTCGCAGTGCATTGTGGGACATAGAGACAGGCCAGCAGGCAACCGCCTTCACTGGCCACACAGGTGATGTGATGAGCTTGTCTCTTAGTCCAGATTATAAGACCTTTGTGTCAGGAGCTTGTGACGCCACCTCCAAACTGTGGGACATCCGCGATGGCATGTGCAGACAGTCGTTCACCGGACACGTGTCCGACATCAACGCCGTCTGTGTAAGTAGTGAAACAGACCGCAGCGAGGAGGGGAGCTAAAAGCTTAAATCAATTAAATAATTGCGTAAATCAAGGGTGTGCAACCTGTGGCTCTGGAGCCACATGTGGCTCTTTGGTCCCTCTGAGCAGCTCTTTCAAGCTTTGACCACAACTGACATAAAACTGAAGTTTATTGGTTCTACAAACAAGATAATATTTTTTTTTTATCTGTTTCTTTTGCAAAATTGTAAACACTGGAGTACCAGGAGTAAAAACATACTTTAACTTGATGCTTTATTTCTTTATATAAAGAACTGTCTGCATGGTTTAGAGATTTATTTTATTTTATTAAAAATATGGTTAAAAACTACATTTTCCCCTTCTTTACAAGAATCTAGTCTTTTACTGTGATAAATGTTAAAAATAATTAGATTTTATTGGGGGAGTGGTGGCGCAGAGGTTAGAGATGGTGGGGCCTGTGATCGGGAGATCGTCTGTTCAAGCCCCGGTTCCGACAACATCAAAAAATGTGGGTGGAAAAAGGTGAAACGCCCACACCTGCCTCCACCCTCATTCGCCCCACTCTGGGCCCCTGAGCAAGGCCCTTAACCCCCACCATCTGCTCCCTAAAAAAAAAAATCAGGTCTCTCTTGAAAATGAGTTCTCCTGGCTCAATGAGATTACCTGGATAAAGGGTAAATGAAAAAAAAAAACATACAGTGTGTAT
>JBBPBX010001515.1:64310-82762 GCA_038048925.1 Garcialebias charrua | reverse complement strand
TATATATATATAAAACGCACACACAGCATACATATATAGGTGCGTGTGTTTATTTGCCAGTTATGAACGAAAATATTAGTATCATTTAATCACTGACTACATAAAATCATAACACTAAAAGCTGTCTCTTAAATCATACCTGGTGTTCTCGATCCTCTGGAGGATACAGAGTCTTTTTTCAGGTGGTTTCTCGTAGCCCAGCCACAAAGAAGGATGCAGGTTTTTGTTTTCGGAGCATGTTCAACACACACTAGTTGCAGCCACAAATTCAGCTTCGTCTGATTATTCGTACAGCCACGAACAGCGCAACAGGTACCCGAGCTCCACAGGACATCTTCGTGACAATATTAGCTCGAAATAACAGAAAACAGAACTTCAACGACGCGTACAGATCAGCAAGTAAACAACGAGGAGCCAATGCAGAAATTCTACTTCCGGTGTGAAACGGAAGTAAGTCCCATAATCGCTTCTACAGTGACACCCTCAGGAATAATGTGGATATTAAAATTACGTCAATAATGCTTTAGTCTACCTGCAGCATTCCATTCTTCCAAACTACAAAAAAAAAAAAACGTTCAAAACAGACGGTTGTTTTTTGAGGTCTTGTAGTCTGGAGCATATATAATTACATCAAAGTGTGGAGCAGTGTGTAAAGAAGAGACATTGATTAGCATTGGGTCTTGCTCTTCACTAAACTCGAAGACTCAAATTCCCAGCTGGGTTCCTTCAGTGCTGTAATGGAGCAGGCGGCAGAGCCAAGCGTGTCTCGGCCTAGTGCTCTCTTATTCTGCACATTGAGCTACTTGATCCCCCCCACACACTGTCGCATACAAGGCCTTACTAAAGCCATATTTAACCAAGCTTGTTTTTAGATTGGAACTTTAATTTTTCATGATTAATTAATCTGTTTCTCTCACTGATGTTTAGTGCATCAGTGTTTTTATTTTCTACATGTACCGTATGTTTCTCCTTTTACATTTTTTTCTTGGCATTTTTCTGCAACAGTCATGCCTGTTAATTGCAAACACTCCCAAACTGTAAAAACAAGAAAAGAAAAAAAAGGACAGTAGTCCCTCGTTTATCGCGGGGGGATCCATACCCTACAGCCCCGCGTTAAGTGAAAACCCACAAAGTAGGAATAGTAGTTTTATTATCTATATATTCATTCAATTCTACCTTTATTTAGGCATGTTAATCCAATTGAGCTTCGAGGACTCATTTACAAGAGAGACATGCTTTCAACAAAGAATGATGACAGCAGCGACAACAATAGACTTTCCTTTGACAATCAACAATAGACAATCATAAGAGAGGCATACAGATTGCAAAACAGATAGATTATAAGGCAAATGTAGAAAACTAAAAACAGGAACCGCCTATCTCTCTGATTGATACACCCATATGCCCCACCACATGCTCTGAGGTCAGCGGACCAGGTAACAGTTCCAGGGTCTCGTCTTAAACGCAGAGGTGACGGGGCTTTCTCTGTAGCAGGCCCAAGACTCTGGAACGAGTTACCTCTGCTCATCAGACAGGCCCCCTCCCTCTCAGTTTTCAAATCCCGTTTAAAGACCCATTACTATTCTGTTGCTTTCAACACCAGCTAATCTGTGTTTGGTCTTTTTATTTATGATCTGCAATGTTCTTATGTCTATTTTTTGTACTTCATTGTGTGTGTTGCCTGTTGTTTGTTTTGTTTGTACAGCACTTTGATTGGCCTTCTCGCTGTTAAAAGTGCTCTATAAATAAAGTGGTATGGTATGGTAGGAACATGTCTGCATTGGTTCTTGCCAGGAGTTCAACAGATTCTTAAAGCCATTTAGAGAGGTCAAGGTCGAGAGGTTCAGATCTTTTTGTAAGCTATTCCAGGAAGCAAGAGTGGAGTAAGAGAAGGCCCTTTTGCCAAGTTCAGTCCTCACTGAGGGAACACTGCAGGTAATCATGTCCTGAGAGCGCACGCTGTAGCGGCACTCACGCAGAGACATGTGGGAGGAGATGTATGAAGGCAGCAGACCAAGAAGTGATTTAAAGATGAAAATGTACCAGTGGAAGAGTCTGCATGAAGTTAATGATGTCCAGTTAACCAGTGAATACAGGGTGCAGTGGTGGGTATGATAATCACAGCCAGTTATGAATTTTAGTGCACCATGATAGACAGCATCTAACATCTGCAGGGTGCTTGTAGGAGCATTCATGTAGATAATGTCACCGTAATCAATGGAGGGAAGGAAAGTCACAGTTCCAAGGCATTTCCTAGCATTCAGAGTTAGACAGGATCTATTTCTGAAAAAGAAACCCAGTTTAGCTTTCAGTTCTTTACTAGGTTTTCCACGTGGAGCTAAAGAGATGCGAATCGACCAGGATATCCATATATTTATAGGAATCAACAAACTCAATAGGAACACCATTTGAGGATAAAATCAGAGGAAGAACTGCTGGGACTGACTTCCTATTTGAAAAAAGCATCCCTTTTGTTTTATCAGCATTTAGGACAAGTTTGAGACGGAACAAATCAGACTGGATGATGTCAAAAGCGGATTGCAAAAGCTGGAAAGCCTTAGCAACTGTTTTAGCTTGACAGTAAACAACTGTGTCATCAGCATAGCAATGTAAAGATGCATCAGGGATGCTCTGACCTACATTACCTATGTATATTGTAAAGAGGGTGGGTCCTAAGACTGAGCCTTGTGGTACACCATTGTTGACTGTTAAATAACTGGAAGAAGTACCATTATGTTGAACACATTGCCTCCGATCGGAAAGATAGTTAGAAAACCAACCAATGGTGTGATCTGAGAAACAGATTTCTGAGAGCTTATGACACAAGATGTTATGATACACAGTGTCAAAGGCTTTAGACAGGTCTAAGAAAAGTGCAGCACAATATACATATATAAAGGCGTTTTAAACCCTTCCCACACTCTTGCAATATTCTAAACAATGTTTCTAAACTCTAAACGCTCTAAAAGGGCGCATAATGTCTTGATTTCAGTTCTCTGCCATCGCTGCTCTACCTGCAAGCGTTCTCGGCCACGCCCACTTCGCACGGAGAACATCTGATCAGCTGCACCAGGACGTTTCTCCTGCAGTGTGGTGCAGCAGGTGCTGAATAATTTAAAATAATTTATTTAAAATAAAATTTCCATGCCGATTGTGTGGCTCATCCATCAATCAGACATTATATGTAGTGTCCAATCTTATTTTGAAAAATCGCGATAGAGAGAGTCAGCGATAAACGAGTTGCGAAGTAGCGAGGGACTAATGTATCTCTTTTTTAAATTTGCATTTTGCTACTATTGAGACTGTGGACACAGAGTCAACCTAAAGGGATCGTGTGATGATTTTTGAAGTGATGTTATATCATAAAGTTAGCAATAGTTACTAACTTATCAATCAAAGAGCAGGTAGTAGTAATGAAGAAAGAGCCGAAAGTCTTCTTTCAGGCTAAGCTAATGGCTAGGATTATAAAATAACTATTTATCAAAAAATTCTTCTTGTTGTGAAAGAACTCTACATGAGTTAATATTAAACCTCCACACTTTTGCATGATACCCTTTGTTTAGTTTGTCTGTTTTCTCAACCAGTCATTGTCCATGTTGCAAACGTTTGGGTGTGAGCACAGCTAGATGGTGTATATGCTCGCTGATAGTATTGAGGCTGCAGATTCATTCATTCAACCTTTATTTAGTCAGGTAAATCTCATTGAGCCTCGAGGGCTCATTTACAAAAGTGGCCTGCTACAAACTAAAGAATGATGTATGATGTAATGAAAGATGTATCACTCTGCCATGAAGTGAGAAAAAAACCTTTGACTGGCTAGATGTGTTGATCAGAGCGATTCAGATTCAGAGATTCTTTATTGTCATTCGCACCACATGTGATGCATGTGGTGGAATGAAATTATGTTCACAGGGTCCCAGTTACATCCAACATTAAAATGTAAAAGAAAAACAGTACCATAATAAGATCTAAGATATGAACTAAGAAAAACATCAGCTAAGGTGTATTGATCACTCGCAGCCTCAGCACCAATGGCCTGTAATGGTCCGTCTGCGCTCAACACACAAGATTTTTGCATAGCAACATGGGGTTTGTTTGGTTTTAAGAACACCGCAACAAACTAAACAAACTGTCATGCGAAGTGTCGAAGTTTATTATTAGCTAAAGTAGCAATGTAATGTTGCATTATAGTTTTTATTACATTTTGCCTTTGGCAAGTTTCTGCTGTCCTCCCTAAAAAAAGAACTGGATGAATAACCCAGGTTAAGGGGTGGTGGTGGGGGTGTCATTATGTTTGTCTGTCGCCTCCTTCTCTCAAATCGATCAGAGGAATCACATAAGCAAGCCGGCTCAATGAAAGCTCCTTCGGTGAGTGGAATGTCTGCGCAGAGGTTAGCATCTCCACACGACTCCCACTGAGCCATCACTAAAGCGCTGTTGTATTGATTCTTGCTGGCCATTATTGGCCTTCTCTATTATCTGCGCCTTAGCACTCAGGCTCTGTCCAGAGAGCGAGGGGGTGATGCAGTGGGGCTTGGGGGTGGGCAGGAAGCCATGTTTGGCTCATGGCCTAATGTGAAGCTGCTCTTGTTTGGAAGTTGGGCAATGTGCCGTTTTGGGATACTTTTGACAAGTGTTCCAAATCTTCTACACTGGGTAATTTATCTGTTTGCTTTACGATTTTTATCACTACTCATTGAAATGTGAAAGATGGGTGAATATGTTTTTTGCCTGTTTCTCCATGTGTGTGCTTGTTTTGCTGTCTGTTAGCGAAATATCTTGTGAACCACTGGACAGACTGTAATGATACTCTCAGAAAGTGACCACTGGATGTATGTCTACAACTCTTGAACTTTTGGAGTCAACCTGATTCAAGTTGGCCGCTACAACCAAGGGACCTTAGGAAACACCAAAATAATAAAACTCAAAATATTTTACAAATAATGAGATCAAAATTTGTGTATTAGTAGCTGAGAGTCATTCCTAACTTATTCTTTGAGGGCTAACTGATTGCATGAGATTTTTGCTTAAATCGTTGGCATTAACTATTGGTGTCAACTCTGTCTGTCTGTTAGCAAAATATATAATAAACCACTATAAATCTTTAAGAAAGTAATCGCTGGTGTAATTCTGAAACTCATTAGCTTTTGGACCCAATTTAGGATAAATGCCACAGTTATTCATCAATATCATTATCACTAATACACTCAGATTTACAGATATTAAACTAAAATTTGGTATGGTAGTAGTTGAGAGTGATCCCTATCACATATTCCATTGATTGTGAGATCTTGCAATATCACGAGATCTCACACAGATCTCATAATCATAGTTTTAACCTCTGTCATGAAAGGCTTTGGATAAAATGCATTCCTATAAGGAGTGCTACCGGTACGTCTTTAATTTTTGGAATGGATTTAAAAATGACTTTTTGTAATTTTTAAGCATGCACTTTTTACGTGTTATTTCACTGACACGTTCAGTACGTCTGCATCCATAAATGTGATTGACCCTCACTGTCATTTTAGGGACAGGGGAAGAGTTTTCTGTCAGTTAGCCATGTGTAAAAAGATTTGTTGTTTTTTATTGAGTGTTTTTGCTGGTTGTCAGTCGCTGTCAGCTCTCCCACTGCGGGGGAACTGACAACAAAAGTTACATAAATTTACTCAGTACTTCAAGTTTGTAGAAAGCCTGTTATTTGTCCCTTGACATCCCCTCCTAAATGATGACACTTTTGACTGACCTCATTATCTGTCATCCTGCTAAATCGCCTTGGGTGCAGAATGAGACAAGATAATTAGCTTAACTTTGTTAACATGTGAGCAGGAAAAAAGTACACATGATGTCAGCCACAGAGAGGTTTTGTGTTAAAAAAAACAGCTATACTGACTTCAGGTCCGTTTACTTCTGCTTGAAAGGTTGTCTCCAGGTGGAGTCTATAGCACTGCAGGGTGTTCTAATCTAAAAATATTGCTTGTGCTGCATCGTTGCTTTCAGACCTGCAACAACAACATTGACCGGGTTCCTACACAGCCTCCGAAAGAGTGAAATTGCTTTTAGTATTTTTCAGATCTGGACAAGTATGAGGTAAAACAAAAACAGAGTACGGTATGCATTTCCAGACTCAATTCTTTTTTTTAATTTAAATTTAATTTTTTTTGTCAAAACATCAATCAAGCAAATATAATATTTTTCACATTTACAAAAGGTGGACACAGCCACCATGATGCCACCTGTTTCTTTTTCATCTTTCAGTTTTGTATAATGGACATTCTGGCTAGCAGTATTGTGTATTTGGCACACTGTGAAACGCTTTGTAAACCTTTATAATTAATATAAATAGATGTCGTATAAATGCTAACTATTTTCCAGTTTTGCAGTGACACTCTGACATTCAGCTTTTCTGTGCAGTTACTATATTTCCATAGATTTCAGAGTATACAGAAAATAAAACATCGTCATTACACAAACATTTACCAAAAACCCACAAGAAATACTTTTACTTGAACTTTAAAATGGCTTGAAAGTATGTAGATACATACTAAAAACAAAATTCTGTTTGTTTCATATAAAACATTCAAGTTTCATATAAAACATTCAAGTTAACAAATACTGTATAATTTTTAAAATGGGTTTATTTCTCTTTATTTCACAGCAGATATATAATCTTATGTTATCGGTCAAGTCATAGGTAGTGGTAGTTTAAAATGTTTTAACATAACTGTCCACATTGTCTACTAAAGGTTTAAGACATTTTTTTGACATTTTATTTTAAAGTATCAGTGTTGCCCCTACAATTACAAACCGGATTCCAAAAAAGTTGGGACACTAAACAAATTGAGAATAAAGACTGAATGCAATGATGTGGAGATTTTCTTCGAAATAGAACATAGATGACAGATCAAAAGTTTAATCTGAATAAATGTAACATTTTAAAGGAAAAATATGTTGATTCAAAATTTCACAGTGTCAACAAATGCCAAAAAAGTTGGGACAAGCAGCAATAAGTGGCTGGAAAAAGGAAATTGAGCATATAACAAACAGCTGGAATCAATCATTCAATCAATCAATCAATCAATCCATTTTATTTATAAAGCACCCTTCATACTAAAAGCAGCTCAAAGTGCTGTACAGAATTATAAAACAATAAACTCACAAAATTAAAGCAAACGACACACACAAAATAAATAAAATCAATCAATCAAATTAAATACAGTAGTATGGAAAATGTATAGAGTGAACAGAGATGAACCAGTTCAGGAAATGCAGTTAAAAAGATGGGTCTTGAGCCTGCTCTTAAAAACAACAACATTCTCTGCAGCCCTCAGGTTCTCCGGCAGACTATTCCACAGACGGGGGCCATAGTACTGGAAAGAAGCCTCACCGTAAGTGTGAGTTCTGACTTTTGGAACTGTTAGTAGTCCAGTACCAGAGGACCTTAATGTTCGTGGGGGTTCATAGGGCAATAGCAGCTCTGCAAGATAAGATGGTGCGAGACCATTGAGACATTTAAAAACCACTAAAAGATTCTTAAAATCAATCCTGAGGACCAATTAACACTAATTAAGTCAATTGACAACATGATTGGGTATAAAAAGAGCTTCTCATGCCGGGTTCCCACCGAACGCGTTTCGGGCGGCCGACGCTGTCACTTTACATGCAAAGTCTATGTGGAGGAGCGGCCAGGGGCGGCGCGGCCAGGGGCGGCGCGGCCAGGGGCGGCGCGTTTTGAGCATTTCAAGCAGCGCGGCAGCGCGCGGCAGTTCTTTCCCACGCACGCGCGCGTCCAAAGTAGCCGAGGCGTCGAGCAGCCAAAGTTCATTCATTTGAACTTTGGCTGCTCAACGCCTCGCAGCAACCAATCGGGAGAGCCTCTGCTATGTGATGACGCAACGACGGGACTGTTTTTGGACTTTTTAAACTTACCCCAACGAGCCTCGATGAAGAAACCAGCCTCCGGTAAGAAACTTGGCATTTTTACAGTTGCCGCTGTCCGCTCGAGCGTACGATCACCCCAAACATAAAAAAAAAAAAACGTTTTAATCTCAACAAAGACTTTCGGAGCTGCAGTTCGGCTTGTAGAAAACCCACTCAAGTAGTAACGAGGCTCACGTACAGCTGATTTTATCTGCCCAGTGTACAGAAAACAAAACAAATCTGACCGGGAAGGGAGCCAGACGCTGCTCCCACTGCGTGTCTGCAGACGCGTTCGGTGTGAACAGACATCTGTTGACAAGCAGCAAACAAGGTGCGTTGGGAGCGTTTTGACGCGTTCGGTGGGAACCCGGCATCAGAGTGTCAGTGTCTCTCAGAAGCCAAGATGTAAGCGGATCACCAATTCCACCATTGTTGCACAGAAAGATAGTGCAGCAATACCAGAATGGTGTTACTCAGCGTAAAATAGCAAAGACTTTTAAAGAGGACCACACATGCAAAATTCACTTTTTAATGTTTTTTTTTACTCAACTTTGGGTATGTACTTCATAAAAAAAACAGTCCTAAGGCCAAAGAAATGCACCCAGTGGTTTATTTACTCTAAGTAGATTTATTTGTCTGTGATAAAAACGGTTCGTTCCTCACTTCCTGCGGTTTGTGACGTCACAAACCGCAGCCACAACCCACCACAACCTGAGTCCAGCCCCTCACCTAGCAACCCCTGGTTAGGCTCAACCCACTTCTGTATTAAACACATGACTGTTGTTTTTCATGATTTCATCTCATCTTTTGTTTATATGTTCTTAATTTCATGTGTACAGCACTTTGTTGCAGCTGTTTTTTTTAAATGGCTTTATAAATAAAGTATAATTGTTATTTTTATGTTTTAGTTCAATTTTTAGTGTATTTGCGATCGCTCCCAACGCGCAGCCGGTAGAAATGAAACGAGCAGACCGCCGGCGTAGGGACCGGCGGCAACGGGACCCTCTTCTGGCGGATGGAGCGGAGCTTCAACTGTACAGCCTCGCTGCAGCCTCGCAGCAGCCTCGCAGCAGCGAGGACCTTCTCCTTACGGATTAATTTACGGGAGACACTTGGTGAACTTTGTGTTGTCTTGACTGGAACAGCGATAACTCCCAAAATCGCCGCGTGCAACGAGCGGAGCTGGCGAACACCGGAAGAGGAACAAGCTAACATTAGCATCGGATTCGGGTGGTCTCATGCTAAAAGGAGCAGCAAATTGCGGCGCGCTCAGACGGGTTTCGGTAAGTTATCTTAAGCTAGCACTAACAGTAAGTCAAATGAGTAATAAAAAAGAGCTAATTTTAAAACAACAACACATTACAGATACTGGCTGTACAGAGGGCGTAAACAGATCGTTGAAGGGCGTGGACTTCAGAACTTGTATCAGAAACCGGTCGTTCAAAACGAAAGTTAAAAATGGCAGAATTAAAAAGGGTATAATTAATTATCTAAGAATTATTTTGTGTATTAAAATGAATTAATATTGTCAAGATAGCACACAGACATAACATAAAAATTTTAAATACCTATATGTGGTCTCCTTTAAGTTATCATCATCAACCGTGCATAACATCATCAAAAGATTCAGAGAATCTGGAACAATCGCTGTGCGTAAGGGTCAAGGCCGTAAAACTCTACTGGATGCTCGTGATCTCCGGACCCTTTAACGTCACTGTACCTCAAACAGGAATGCCACTGTCAAGAAAATAACAGAATGGGCTCAGGAATACTTTCAGAAAGCATTGTCAGTGAACACAATCCACCGTGCCATCCGCCGTTGCCAGCTGAAACTCTACAGTGCAAAGATGAAGCCATTTCTAAGCAAGCTCCACAAGCTCAGATGTTTCCACTGGGCCAGGGGTCATTTAAAAAGGAGTGTGGCAAAATGGAAGACTGTTCTGTGGTCAGATGAGTCACAATTTGAAGTTCTTTATGCAACACGAACACGCCATGTCATCCGGACCAGAGAGGACAAGGATAGCCCAAGTTGTTATCAACGCTCCGTTCAGAAGCCTGCATCACTAAGTAAGTTTGGTCATGACACACACAATTGGCTGATTGATGGATGAGCCGCACGATCGGCATGGAGTTTTATTTTAAA
Organism: Garcialebias charrua; assembly: GCA_038048925.1. Lineage (NCBI taxonomy): Eukaryota > Metazoa > Chordata > Actinopteri > Cyprinodontiformes > Rivulidae > Garcialebias > Garcialebias charrua. Next base: position 72,702 of record JBBPBX010001515.1, on the reverse strand, counting down.
TAAATTGTTTAAAATTATTTAGCACCTGTATGCAGCCCCCAGCTTGCAAGAGTAGCTTCCTCCTGCAGCGTGTCATATCTCCGCTCTGCTGCGGAAAAGTGGGCGTAGCCGAGAGCACTGGCAGATTGAAGAGAACAGCCAGTGGCAGAGAGCTGAGATCATGACATGCTGTGCGCTGTTTTTCACTTATCACGGGGCTTCAGGGTACGGATCCCCCGCGATAAATGAGGGACTACTGTATTTGCTAATATTACCCAAAATAATTGTTGCCCAATTCTCTACAATGGCAGGAGATTTTATTAGTCCATTGTTAATTTATAAAAATTTTGCAAGGTAAATATTGATAAACAAGTATTCAGAATCTTTAAGATATTTCTAGTAGCATCCTTTTTCTGTTAGGGTTTTTTAAGATACGTTTATATTTTTGCAAAGACACACACATCCTCTTACGGTCTTTCAGTTTATGCTGTGTGTGTCGGAGTGAGAAAAAAAAAAGTCCTGGATTGAAGAGAATTGTCAGTCAACCTTCAGGCTAGAAATATATTGAGGCAAAGATCTGGGGAACAATGCAAGAGAAACTTCACTGCATTTACTGTTCCCAGAAGTGCAGTCCCTTCCATCACTGTAAAAAGGAATGGAACCATCAACAGCCTCGGGGCTGCACATCCAAACTGAGCAATCAAGGAAGAAACCAGAGGTAATTTATGAAAGAGGATCCTTACTGAGAGACAAACTTCAGTGCAGAACTCCACCAGTCAGGCCACTGTAGCCGAGAGGCCAGATAGACATCAAGCATGTCTGAGAGGCTGAACAGAAGCAACAAAAGGTGCCTACCGTAGTTGACCGTTTGAATGAAAGTCTCTGCAGCATAGGAGGGAAATGTGGCACTGGGCGTCATCTTGAAAATTATTTCTAAACAGATAAAAGATTAAAACGTAAAAGTTTCAGAACAATCCAGTGTTTTAGGTTGAGTCAGCTGCTCCTCTATTTAATCATAGACAGACATTAAGCTGTTCATTGGTCATGTTAGTGTTTTAGAATTCATGAAGGTCCAGGATTTTTCTCTTCTAATGTTAAAGTCTGATGATTTTTTTATGATTGCTGTATTTAAAATAATTGTTTTTTGGCCTTTAGCAAGTAACAGCCTCTGGTGGCCAACAGTGCAGTCACAGTTGACCTTTGTTGTGGTAAACTGCTCATAAATAAAATGATAACTGTTGTGATTTGTGTCATTATGACACAGTTTGTTACATTTAAATTCAAGTCTAATGTTTGTTTGCACCTGTAAAGATTCCATATACCAGGGGTCACCAACCTTTTTGAAACTGAGAGCTACTTTGTGGGTACGGAGTCACACAAAGGGCACTAGTTTGATAAACTCTTCAGAAATAACAAAGCATAAATTGAAAAAATGTATAATAAACATATTTTTAAGAACATATTTTTAAGATAGACATTTTTAAAATATATATAAATACAAAAAAAGAATAACAACTGAATAAAATGAAATTTTAAATGCAGCTTAGTAGTGAGTTGTGCTATTTTTAGAACAGGTCCGGGGGCACCTCAAATGGTCCTCGGGGGCACCCGGGTGCCCGCGGGCACCACGTTGGTGACCCCTGCCATATACTTTACTGAAATATTTGTACCTAAATGATGACTAGGTAATGCTTTTTTTAAATAATAGACTAATAAGTAATACACAATAAATTTGTACTGCACATGTAATATTAATTAGATGTGTGAAGCATATCAACAAATCATAATCAAACGTTATTGTCCTACAGAGGGAATATCTCCATACTGTATTTTAAATGAAAATATCTTTCTAATACATAATTCTTGAAGGAGAGAGCAGCTCTGTGCAATATTAAAGTCCAGAACGTTTCGTTTTTTCCCCCCTACAAATAAATAAACTGCTCATAAATTTCTGTCTATGACTTAACAGTCTAAAATTTTCAACACAGTTCGGCTTTTTAAAAAACAGAGATAGATTTCCTGCATCTGAGATGGTGAAATAAAATTGTACTTGATGTGTTAAAGGTCAAGTTATCTGTGTTTTTTAATTGCAATCTAAAGTTTTTGACATTTACAGCTAATTTTTGAGCAAAACCTTTTATAAATCAGTTTTTGTCCCGTCTGTGATTTGTGGCTGAGGAAGTGTTTCCACTCGTTGACCCGAGTGCTTCTTCACAGAAAAGATCGAGTAATTTGAAATTGACTGCATTTTTTCATTTTTAATAAAGCCAACATCTTAGCAAGAACTGATATCACCTTCAATAAAACCTTCACTCAGGTTAGTTGATGTATTTCTTTTGACAACCTTTTTAAGGCTTCTTATATAATATTACATATAAAGTCTAAAGCACCATAACTTACAACCACTTTTTAACCAGAAGTCAACATAAAACTTCAGTTATCCTCTGAAAGCCAGCCCACAAAGCCCACATTACTTACCGTATTTTTCGAACTATAGGTCGCACCTGGGTATAGGTCGCATTGTCTAATTATTGCCAAAGAATTGGAAAAAGCCATATATACCGTAAAAATTGGTCTATAACACGCAGTTTTTTACTCATTTGAATGTCCTGCGTGTTATACGCCGAAGCGTGTTATTTATGTATTTTTTCCCATATTTTTAGACCCATTTTTGGCTCTGATATCGCTGTTTTTCATTTTGGGCAAAAAATGGTGCCGTACCACTTTTGTCCGCTAGGGGGCCACTTCCAGACCGTTTCTAGCTCATGTGTCCGAAAAAAGCCTCCTCTGGTCGGACTGACTCTGTTGCTGCCCGCCTCCTGCTCTGGATGTAGCTACGTACATTAGCTGGGTTGTTAGCCGTTTTTTTAGCAAGATAACTCATAAACCCCACCGCGGATTTTCTTGAAACTTACAGAGCGTAATTATTTGGTGGTCATTTACCAAATGTTAGCTGAAGAAGATGTTTAGAGCTAAAAAAAAAATCGCTCTTTTAGCTGTTAGCAGATAGCTAACGTGAACAGATACCTACTGTTCAGATAAACAGCTCTTAAACCACTCGGATATTTTTTAGGCTTACAGAGTGTAATTATATGGGTTTAATTTACAAGCTGTTGACTGTATAAGACATTTGAGATAAAATTCGATTAATTTATAATTTATTTTAGTAGCGCACGAGACGGGTTTTGGAAGAAGTCAAACCGAAACAATTTAAATCTAGCAGATTAGACCATTTCGTGAATTGATTAAGGAACCGTTAAGCTCAGGAACCCTTGTGCTATAATGTCAGCTAAGAAATATAGTTTTTCTCAGCAAAGAAATAATAGTTTTTACCGTGTTTTGTTATAAATTCCTTCGTGCTGGCTCGCTTCTGTGCCAGCCATTTTAAGCAGGGCAAATGAGGCGCTGACGCATCGCGTAGCGGTGTCGCATAATAGATGCGCGTTATACAACGAAGCGTGTTATTCACGGATTTTTCCAATATATTGACAATAATTGGACAAAGCATGTTATACACAGGAGTAAAACTCAGACGAATACGGTAGGTCACACCTGAATATAGGTCGCACCTATGTCAAAATGTGGACCGTGTTTAGCTCTGCTGCAAATGTCTCTTCCACAGGAGCGCACAGCAAGGCTTTTAAGAAGATTAACACTTAAAAACAATTAATTGTTTGATAAAAAATTATAGCAAATATGTGTCTGAGCTGAACTTTTCTTTAATAAATGAATAATTTTAGCAGGATAAACACCTAAAAATATATATTTGTTAGCTGACATTATTGTAAGAGTGTGTCTCAGTTTAATTTTTGTTAATAAATGATTACAAATCAGCTTATTTTATAAAAAGCCATATATAGGTTGCACCTGACTATAGGTCGCAGGCCATGAAAAAATGATAAAAAGGTGCGACCTATAGTCCGGAAAATATGGTAAATCAAATTTTGCATCCATTGTATGATGTTGTTTATCTCAATTGGTCCATGATAGATATTCCTGTGTTTTAAATTTCTCCTTTAACCTCTTCGATATTTACAAGCAGCTTTTCTTTGTTATTTTGCAGAAATTTAGCTTATGTTATGTTTATGGTTTAATTATTTGAAAGGTAGATTTCTTCTGATTTGTTTTGGGTTACTTCAGGGGAATAACCCATCAAAGAAAATATTTTTTGTGAAATAGAAAAAGACCATAAATAAATGAAAATATTTGGCTTTCAACCTTAGACTATGTTGTGCTGAAGTCTTGCAGAAAGAAGGTTTGAGCCTGACAGGCTGTGTGGTGTATATATGGGCTCTACAAGCTGTTTCCTAAGGGGATTTGTGAAACCAATATAAGAGCCGATGAAAGCACGTCTTGGTCGGTTTGTATTTATTACCACTATTGCTGCTTTGTAAGAAATGGTAAAATGAAATCTAGTCAAACACTGGCTCAGCCTTATTTTCAACCCAAGAACAAATAATAAATAATGAATGTCTGAGCTTAGTGTACAAAAATGTATGAATAAAAATGTGTGATTTTAATTGATATAACATAGCTTCCCCCCCTCTACTGTTAGTGACATTGGCTTAATTCTTTTTCTCTGCGGTTTTCTTTTGGAGCAGTCATGGACAGCACATGCCTTGAATCATCCACACTTTCATTTTGTTCTGTCCTCGTGACACAGCTGACAGATGGTGCTAAATGTGTGGGATGTGATACCAGCTGTTGCTTCAGGAAAATGCAGTGTGGGTACCGCTGTTACCCTTAAAGGGAAAACAAATCATCAAATAAATGCTTATATGATAGTTTTTTTTTTCATTCAAAATGTGTCCAAACCTTACTCGAAATTTCCAAATTACCCTCATATTCCATTTTTGCTTGACTTAAATTTATTCCATACCATGCCATACCAGCTTTATTTATAGATCATTTTAAACACCCACAGGACCAAAGTGTTGTACACATAATAAAACAATCAAACAATCAGAAAATAAAGAATTATTAAAATAATTAAAAGTCATCATTGCAGATGGTGTCAAAGACCAGGGAGAAGAGATTGGTTTTAAGAAGGGATTTAAAAACAGACCAGGAAGAGGCCAGTTTGATGTTCAAGAGAAGGTCGTTCCATAGTTTGGAGCTGCCATATCAAAAGCGCAGTCTCCTCTGAGCTTACGCTTCGGCACACTCGGGAGCAGCTGATCACATGATCGAGAGGGTGTGTACGAATGTAGTAACTCGGACAGATAGGGTGGGGCAAGTCCATTTAGAGCTTTAAAAGCAAATAAAATAATTTTTAAATGAATCCTAAGATGTATGGGCAGCCAGTGCAGGGAAGCTAAAACAGGGGTAATGTGGTCAAACTTTTGTGTGTCAGTTAAAAGCCGTGCAGCAGCATTCTGTACCCTCTGAAGCCAAAAAATACATGAATCACTGATTCCTTTATAGAGTGCATTACAGTAGTCCAGCCGAGTGGCCACAAAGGCTTGAATTACTGTTTCAAAATGCCGCTTAGAAAGTATCTTTACTTTAGCCAGCTGCCTCAAATGGAAAAAACTAGATTGAACAACTTCTCTCGTGATTTTCTAACTTTAGTCCAGCATCGATTTTGACCTCTAGGTTTGTAACAGTGGGCCTGATATAATGGGCCAAGGAACCATCATCTACGTTGGGAGTCTCAGTGGAGCTGAGCTCACCTCGGTTTTTTCCTCATTAAACTTTAAGAAGTTCACAGCCATCCAAGCCTTTATGTCCTCCAGACATAAAAACAGAGGGCCTAGAGAGTTAGAATCCTTTTACTTTAGCAGGACATATGGTAAATGGTAAATTGAGCTTATTTATATAGCGCTTTCTAGCCCCCTATGAGGGGCCCCAAAGCGCTTTACAATACTGTACCAACCATCCATATATCTGTGGATCATCTGCGTAACGATGAAAGGAGATACCATATTTTCTAAAAATGCAGCCAAGATGGAGCAGATACAGCCTGAAGAAGAGGGAGCCTAAAACTGAGCCTTGCGGAACCCCACACAAACGAGGAGCAGCGGAGAACACGTGGTCAACAAGGCAGACACAGAAAGTACGCTCTGCTAAGTAGGACCTAAACCAGTTCAGTGCTGTACTGCTGACACCACCCATTGTTTCAAACGACAAAGTAAAATCCTATGGTCCACTGTGTCAACAGCAGCCGATAAATCTAAAAGCAAAAGGACAACACAGTAACACAGTCATGGCTAGTGTTGTGTTCAAGACCACCTAACCCGAGATCAAGTCAAGACCAAGACCAGAGTAGACCGAGACAAGACCAAGACTTTTAGGGTCAGAGACTAAGTCGAGACCAAAACAAAGGAGGGTGAGACCAAGTCGAGACCAAGACCTTAAATAAAATAAATAAAATATAAAATGTTATTATAATTTTTTTAATAAAAGTTACATACTGCAACTTTTAAGTTTGTTTTTGAATGAATACATCAGCTTTTATAAAATGTCATAGCTACCGTACATAACAAAGAAATCAGACATTCAATGGCCTAACTTCATGTGATTCAACAATAAAATTACCGGTACACAACTGTTAAATTGGAAGAAGTTTCATCACATGCCAAGCCTTAAAAAAACTGCAGTGGCAAAACACTTCTTAAAGTGTCACTGACAGGATTTTTTTACTATGCATAAAATTGCTCAAAATGTATATCTTTTATCATTTAAATATGTTCATTTTTGCAAACAAAATGATAAATCAATTTAATTTCGCTTTAAAGGTGATTTTAAACTTTGCGCCTTGTTTATTCACGGGAAATCCGATTACACGCGAATGCAACATCTGTGACGTAAAATCGGGCATAGAGCTACGTCTCTTTAATAGTGGACAATTTATAACCCGACAAATTTAGAAATCTAAGTTAAGATTTGAGCTATTTGTCTTCAGTTTGGGAAATAGAAAGTTAGATGAACAAGAAACAGCAGGTTCTAATTTAGGTCTGCACCCGTATTTAATTGAGTCTTACCTTTCCAGGAAGCGAGGGATCTCCGAGGGGGGGCAGCTTTGTTTATTCCATACTTGACAAAGTATTTCATCTTTTGGGAAAGTGAAAAGGCTCACTTGTTCACTGATGATATTAGAACACCCAAATGCGACACAACGTAACAACATTTTTCAAGTAAAAAAAAAACAACGCGATCTCCAGACGAGCTCCAGACACACGCAGACTGCCTCTGCCCGATTTTACGTCACAGATGTTGCATTCATGTGTAATCGGATTTCCCGTGAGTAAACACGGTGCGAAGTTTAAAATCGCTTTTAAAGCAAAATTAAATATATTTATACGTTTGTTTGCAAAAACGAACATAGCTGAATGATAAAAGATATATATTTTGAGCAATTTTATGCATAGTAAAAAAATCACGTCAGTGACGCTTTAAGTCTTAACTCAAGACCAAGAATAACCATATAGCACAGTGGTTTCAGTAAAGTAGTAGATATACACCTAAAAAAGTTACATAAATGGATATTAGTTACAAGTACAGTATATTCTTTGTGATTTAAATAGGCAAATGTTATAACTGATGATATGGCAGACGTCGTCTCCCGCACCCAGACAATCACTTCTCACTTTCTTGGAGTGACCAGTGTTGCCAGATAGAGTCGAGGTTTTCCAGCCCAAAAATCTGTTAAAAACCGCCATATCAGACAAAAATCTGCCCAATTAATAATAATAATAATAATAATAATGTCCTTTTCTGTCATCTGTGTATGTTTCCCATACACAGACGAAATTCGTCTCTGCATTTAACCCAACCACCATCAGGTGGTGCAGTGAGCAGCCATAGAAAGCGCCCGGGGAGCTGGAGAATTAGGTGTTAATATACTGTTACAGTATATTAACTGTTAGAACATGAACACACATCAGTACAAGCCAAGGTAATTTAACAGTATGTGGCAAAATGCAACAATCCAACAAAAATCTTCCCAGAGTTCACAGCAAAATCAGAATGAAAACCGCCCAATTGGCAGTAAACCGCACAATCTGGCCACACTGGGAGTGACGCGTGTGAATGAAAGGGGGTGGGCGTGACAGCAGTAACAAAAACATGTACAGTATTTAGCAATGAGTCACGTTATTGCTTAGATTTGAACCAGTATGTTTTTCATCCAATAAAAGCAAAGATGTTAACAAATAAACTGGACTACCGGTATATTCTTGCAATTTAGTGATATTTCCACAGTTGTGGTCTTGACTGGTCTTGAAATAAAATCCAGAGTCTTCAATGACCGAGACAAGACGGAGATCAAATGTGGTCGAGTCCAAGACAAGACCATCAAAAAGTGGTCTTGAGAACTGTTTTAACAATGTGTGTAGCACGATGCAGACCAGTCCTGGCTAAACACAGCTAATGCTGGAACACTCACCTACTCACCCAATGATATGACATTCAG